>CM053276.1:76358466-76397131 GCA_028583415.1 Protea cynaroides | reverse complement strand
CGATAAGCATCCACAGTCG
Organism: Protea cynaroides; assembly: GCA_028583415.1. Lineage (NCBI taxonomy): Eukaryota > Viridiplantae > Streptophyta > Magnoliopsida > Proteales > Proteaceae > Protea > Protea cynaroides. The sequence continues at coordinate 76,397,112 of CM053276.1, read as the reverse complement.
ACTGAGACTGCTGCAAATTAAGGAACTCCTTCTCCATCTGATCTCTGAAGCTCTTTGTAAAATACTTATCAAAGAAGGCAACCTTGAACACTTCCCAATCCACCTGTGTATGCTTCGTCTCCAGATATGCCCGTGTAGAATTCCACCAAGCATTTGCGTCTTCTTTCAGCATATGAGTGGCAAATAAGACCTTTTCCTCCTCTGTACAGGTCATCAGTCGGAAGTTTTTCTCCATCTCTGCAACCCACTATGCTGGCCACAATGGTTTCCCTGTCTTACCTGTGAATGAAGAAGGCTTCAGCTTTAAGAATCTGTCCACCGCCCGACTCAGATCGTGTTGTCCCTATGTATTCATTCTGTACCATGGTGGTGGATACGGATAGGCTCCCTGATAGGAAGAAGACGACGGGAACTAGTGCGGTGGTGGTACATTCTGGAGTTGGCCCATTGGCCCTGGACTACCATGCGTCGGCTGTGTAGTACCAGCGCCAGCTCCACAGCCTACACCTGCAGCACCACCATCTACATCTACAGCTGGACCATCTCACCCCCCTCCAGACCCAGTGTTGAGTAGGTTTACTAAGATCAGGGACACCCAGAGGGTCATCCTCGAGTCTCAGCCAGAGATGGGTCAAGAGTTGGGACGTCTGGCTCGTAGCCTACGGATGACACAGGACCAGGTACACTGGCTTAGGGTCGTTTACGAGCAAGATTATGACATAGCGGACCCTATTCCTCCTAGGCCCCCTATGCCATGATTGTCCCTTTTATTTTTCTCTCCTATGACTGTTTATATAATAGGGTAACTGTCCGGTTTGTGGACTGTACCCTGTAGCACTATTTTATCTGATACTCATTTTTTATTTAATGAAAGTTTTTATGGTTTTTCCTAACTAGTGCATGGGTATCATTAAAATTCCATATTTAATACATTATATTATGCTCTTTTTTAGTCCGTCTCAGGTATCAAACAATGCTTAGGGTGTGTTTGTATTAAGATTTTTAAATTTTTCCTAACTTAGTTCATCGACTTAGTAAAGTGCAATATGGTCTGTGGACAGAGCCCGAGAGCTCTGATACCAAGTTGTCACACCCCAATTCTGATCCAACCAAAATGGTGTGAGTGAACCGTCATTGAACCAACGGTTCACACCAAGATCTCAAATAAACCGTGTCCACTCATACAAACCATTACACATAACCACAATCAGAATATAAATAATACAAAAGTCTTTAAAATATAATGAACTGAGTATCTATTGATAAATTAAATAAGTATCCAATTATTCAAATCCAAACCATAAATATAATACCATTACATCACTTTAATCCAACCGAAAATAATGAAAATAAATAAAAGTCAAATCAAAGGTACACGCAGAAAGGGCACTCGCATGAAGCGTCATGCTCGTCCTCTCCTCCCTGTACATCCAACGCAGCAACACCACCATAAGCCGGAGCATTCATGTAGTCATCCACAGTGTAACCTATCAACATCTAAAAACAATGTGTACACAAAGGGTGAGCTCACAACTTAGCTCAGTAAGACAATCAGACAGTTTCACAATATTATGCATGAGTAACAATCATTTTATGTTGTGGTCTGATTTTAAATTTGCAATGTGCTATAGAAAGGTTTGGTGGCCCCCGCACCTCTATACACGAGTGTGTGGCACCTCATGGATCACACCCCCATTGGCCCACATGCACCCATTATGGAATAGAGATAGAGCTAAGATACCCCCGTACCTCCCCTGATGCTCTACCTATACCAGTACCTAAGCCCCTACTAGCCAGGGCTCACAAACTGGGCTCGCAACTAACCAATCCTATATGTCATCAATGTATGCTATATCCCAGCACAGCCGTCTATGGCATAGAGATAGAGCTAAGGCATTCCCACACCTCCCCTGATGCCCTATCCGCAACTAACCCACTAGGATAGATACATAACGCAGGTAGACCCTATCCCAATATAACTCCCTACGGCATAGAGATAGAGCTAAAGCATCGTGGACAAGCCAGCGTCGACCTCGGAGACCACAATGCCACATAACCATGGCCAGGCCAGCATCAACATCGGAGACCATCGTACCACGACCTTCCCCTGATGCCCCACCCGTACCAAGCATGTTAAGATAAAATACTACAAAAAGTGCTAGTGTGAGGAGCGATCCTAGGCCCATGCCCCACTCCACACACTAACGAAAACAATCACATGCTTATCACATCCTAACAATGCATGAACAGTAATAATAACTGAAATTAAAATATGGCATGTGAATATGCACAAACATCACATCATATATAATCAGGTAATTAACAACAACTTATTGTCCATTAATTATTAGGTTTAGGTCAGATTCCCTTACCTGACGCTCGTTTGACAGCCTGCTCCACGTCGCAAGATCCAAACGAGAAGTCACAAAGTCCTACAATATTATTAGGGTTTCATTATAATATTTTTCTTAGGGTTTCATGTTGGTCGAAAACTAACAAAGCTACAAAAATACCCTCACAGAGCTGACCGGTGGCATGTACCGGTCGCAGCTCTGTGGGGAAGACTGGTGACCGGTATGGTCAGCCGGTCCCCACAGACCAGCCCCCCGAAAGATACCGGTGGCAACATACCGGCCGCATTGTGTGCAACCGGTATAGTCGACCGGTATGTCTCCGGAAGACCATACATGGGTTTTTCGACTGCCGTCGTTCATCCTCCATGGATTTCCAAGGTTTCTCCTATCCATTCTAAGTCTAATCTTTGAGTTAGAGTTATCCCCAACTCATTCAAGTCTTATTTCGATGAATATCATCTCGGAACTCGAATCTAGGGTTTGAAGGCAACTTAGGGTTTTAAGGTCCAGCTAGGGTTTTAGATCAATACCTACTTTGCATGGTATTGATCCACCCCTATAACTATCATAGAATAAGAAGATTGATTAAAACACTTACCGTTGACGGGCATAACGTGAGCGTCGTCGAACGATAATGGCGGCACCTTCTTCTTCTTCCTAGCTCCTTCTCCTTTCCAACCTCCTTCTCTTCTCTAGAGTTTGTGAGAGATAATGGAAAGGATTTGAAGAGGTTAAGGGTGTATTTATAAGCTAACATTAGGGTTTAGTAACCCTATTAAGATTATAAAGGTTCAGGCATTAGGGTTTAGGAAAATGGGACCCACAGAAATCCAATTCTGGATCTCCGCACTCAGCTGCGCAAAGTTGACCGATCGACCGGTACCAAGACCGGTACCATCGACCGGTCAACATAAAATGATGATTATTTGACTGTTTTTTTTATCCGATTTCGTACCAGTTTGTCATCCGCTCGTCCCGTCTGGCCCGGTGATGATCGGAAGACCTGCTACGACACAAAACCAAGGTTTAGACCGGATTTACGGAGTGCGGGTCTTACAACTCCCCCACCCTTAAAAGAAATTTCATCCCAAAATTTGCATGTAGGTTTCACAACTTAGAGGCATCTGTCTCGAGGATCATGTAATCTCCTATTTTAGGAAAATACAGTGGGGGTAAATGTGTAATTTCTTCTTTAAGATACTGAATTACTGTAGTATCATTAGCAATTCATTCAAAAGGCTGATCTTTTTTGAGCAATCGTTGCAAAGGTTTTTCCTTTTTAGAGAGATCTTTAATAAAGTGTCGACCATAATTAAGAATTTTGAGAAAACTTTGTAGTTGTTTTTTATCTACTAAAGTGTTTGAAAATTCTTTTAATTTGACTAAAATATGGTCTTGTAATTGAATACCATTTGGATTAAGGGTTAATCCCAAAAATTCGTTAGTAGTTTGTTCTACTTCATTTTCTTGGGAGAAAGGATTATTCCATGTGTTTGGAATAAGTCAGTCATTATTTCAAGATGCATTGTATGCTTTTCTCGATTTTTAAAGAAGATTAATATGTCATCAATATATACAACACAAAAGTTTAGATTAAAGAAGATGTTATCCATCCATCTCTGAAAAAATTACGGTGCATTACATAATCCAAAGGGCATAACTGTCCATTGGTAGTGTTTATAATAAGGGGTACTAAAGGCAGTCAATGGTTTTGACTCGTCTGTTAATTTTACTTGCCAAAATTCAGATTTACAGTCGAATTTACTTTAAATACTAGCATCTCTAATTTTATTAATTAAGACATCTTTTTGAGGGATAAAATAACTATCAAATATATGATGCTTATTTAAGCTCTTATAATTAATTACCATTCGTGCTTTTCCTCGTTTTATCTTAGCATGATTTTGTACTAGAAATGTTGGGCAGGAATGAGGGCTTGATGTGGGTTCAATAAGTCCTTTATCTAATAATTTTTTGAGTTGGTGATCAAATTCTTGTATGTCTTGAAGGGTATATATAATTGGATCAACTCTAATGACCTTGGTTGGATCATTAAGCTTTAATGTATAATATTGGGAAGATCTTTCCATAATTGTAAGGGATTGTCACTAAAATTATCTTTTAATTTAGGAAACATCCAATGTGTTTCATCAAGAGTTAGTACTTGATAAGGGATGAGAGTGAAACCTATTTCACATTTGTTAACATGATGTGGTAAAATTAGAACTTTTACATTTGTATCGGTGGTAAATATTATATTATATTTATGTCATTCCATTGGAAGGTATAAACGAGTGAAATTATTTCCTAAGATGAAATCGCCATGTATGATAGGAAAATAGAGTATTTTAGGAATAATGAATTTTTCATTTCCTAAAATAACGGGTACATTTTTAGCCATAATTAAGAACATTTTCCTCTTATCAAAGCTGATGTGGGATTCTCAATGAACCTTTTATCAAAGAGAAATGCTAGGATAGGGATGCCAATATCTCGTCGAAATAAAGTCGTAATCTCGATTTGAATTACTCCAATATGAATATATCAGATTTGAGGGTGTTTTTTACATAATCTCATAATTTTTTTTCTTTGTTAAAGAGTTTAATTTTAATTTTAGAGTTCTCGATTAGTCGAGTAGTGGTGTTTCCACTTGCTTGCTCACAATATCTAGTTGACCAAAATGGTAACCTGGATAGACGATAAACTTCTTATTTTCTAATGTTTTTATGTTTTTCATATTTAAAAAAATCAACAACCATATCTTCTTGGATATAGTTGGATAAGTGGACCTGATCTGTTTCTTCATGTGGGCCTTGGTCAAAACATTTGCCAAGATTGATCGTTTCTTGGTCATTAGATGGAGTGGGGACATTTAATATTTTGAATTCAAAGATTCCATCTGACTCAGAACATGAATCAGAATCTGTTTCACTAACCAACTGATACAGTATTTCAAAAGAGTTAGTAATATCGTTTTCAAAAACAATTTTAAGATTTTTTTACCTCTAATTGTTTTACCATTATACGAGCGCCTTTATTTTTCTAAGGACCTTTATTAGCATAATGTCCTTCTTCATTACAGCCATAACAGTGGCAAGTTTTTGCCTTATGTTGGGGTTAGATTTTCTAACATATTTTTTCTGTCTAAAAAATCTATTTTGTGAATTAAATCTTTTCCACTTATATCGTCATTTAAATGTTTTCATGGGTTTAGATATGTTATAAGATTTTCGTTTTTTCTTAAAGTAGGTCATTTCACATCCAAATTTTCAATTATTTTTAATTAGGGAGTTACAGAAACCTAGATTAAGTTTCTTCTTTAATTGCTTGGCTGCTCTTGCATCGAAACAATGATTAATTAGTTGTCTATAGACATAATTAATTTGATTTCCTAGAGTATCTGTACTTTCTTTGTCAAGATAGAATTTAGGATAATTATCTTTACAAATCGTGTCCCAAGAAGGGGGTAATTTGGTAAAGAATTGAGACAACCAGTGTTTGATTGAGGCTACTGGTAAAAGATGATAATATTGTTGGAATGCTTTAGAAAATTCTTCAAGCTATTCATATTACATAACTTTAGTTTAGTTAAAGCGTATGTAATATCTTTTGCTGTTTGTTCTTCGGATCTGATCTCGCAAAACTCATTTTTAAGGAGTTTAACAATATCAGATAACAATGCATCAAAAGACTTCGTCGAATTTTGAAGAAGTTCTTTCGCAGCTTGGCCTTCTGTGGTACTTTCCCATTGTTTAAAAAAGTGAAGAACAGAACCCTGGAGAGTTCCACTAACCCAATCTAAATTTTTTCTTAGACCATATGGATTCAAAGCTTGTGATAACAATGGACAAAGATTGTGCCCAATCATCTATGGCAGATTCGTAACTTTTAAAAGGGACATGTGTTAGGTCTAAATATATTCCGTTTGAAGCTACGTTTTCCTTTGTTAAGATCCTCTTTACGGGTCATGAAAACAGAGAGATTTGGTATAAATTCGTTGGAATCATCTGTAGCTTTCAGATGTTCAGCAAAGTCTTCCTCGGTTGTTCAAGGTCTAAAATCGTCATCGATTTCGAGATGATCATACTGATTTTTTGTTTTCCTTGCCTAGTATAGTCTAGTTCCGTGTCGAACTCAGTTTTTGACTCAGTATTAGACTCAAGTTCTGAGCTTTAGCTGTACAAATCTATCCTTTGTGGGTTCCATGAGGAGGTATCTGTCATGTAGAGATTATCGGGGGAAGGAAAGTTACTAGAACTACTAGGAAGATTTTTCGTTGAAGATTAGTTTTAATTTTTCTAGATGTATCGACTATTATTTTAGCCTTGTCATTATCTATAAAGAGTTCCTCTAGAACCTTTTTTGATACTGGGATTAACTCATCGTCTTCTTCAGATAATACTAGTCTCTTCAGAGAGGTTTTCTTCAAAAAGATTATAATGATGCTGCTTAAATACCATTTCATGTTCGATATAAAGCTGTTGCATCATAGTCACTAATTTTTGTTTTTTAGAAAAATCAGTTTCTTCTTTAAACCGTTTTTTTCAATAATCTAATATTTCTTTTAAAGAAAGAAACTGAGAAAGAGCGGTCTGTTTTTTCGTATTGAGTAGTTTCAAGGATTCAACATTTCCATAATACCAAGAAGTTCGGTGGGATGTGGAAATTGCAGGAATCGCAGAAAAATTTTTGTTTAAAATTTTATCTAGTTTTTTGTCCAGCCTATTGATTATCTCTTTGGTCTCTTGGTTGAGATCCAAGTTTATAATATAACCAAATTAGATTACTTGATCCTTTACTATGGTAACTTCATTTTGAATATGATCAACTTTTTTGTCAATTTTACGAAGAAAAGTAAAAGATAAATCTAATAGCATATTAACTGCTCCACTTATAGCGGGCAATTTTTCATTACTGATTTTTAAAATATGAGTACTATGATCATACTCGTTACTATTAACACCACATAATTTTACTATGCACTCACAGCTTCCTAGATCTGTTGCCATTTAGTTTTTTACTTGGCCTTTAGATCTTCAGATGTCATTTACCACATAGATCTTGTGAGTTCAGTAGACGAATTACAGCCAACTCAACCACACGCCTTTTTGGCTCAAAAGGGAGCTTAAGGGTCAATTACCCCACAAAATAAAATGGTTATGGACTTGAAGATCCCAAAACCTTTTAGCCAACCGACAAGAGATCTTGAAAGTATGTGAAAAGGAAACTTCAAAGAAAAAAAAGACTTAAAGCATAAAAGTAAAAGGAGGGTTGAAGAAGAAGAAGTGCATAAAGTAAAGACTTTAAAATAAGAAAGAAAGACTTAAAGGAACATAAAAGTAAAGAAGGAAAGAAATTTCATTACTAACTAACTTGGGTAAGGTGGGATTCTAAGTACAAAGACTTGTAATCACCTCTAATTATAGGCTAAGAATCCGAAAGTAGACGGTATTCAAAGACTATAAAATGAAGATCATATAGTTTCTTCAATCTTCAAAAGAGCAATGAGGCTCTGATACCATTGACAACAAGGCTCTGATACCATTTATATTGCCCCCTCCAATGAATATTTTGTTCAGATTACACAAGTTTGAGCATACTATAACTATTCCATCTATTCGATCATGTCTCTTCTCATTTTCTCAGTTTTAAAAGATTTTTTTTATTTTATATTATTTTATTTCTATGGGTCTTATTTTATGCTTTATATATTACTGGATGGAAAACAGGTGCAAGAGAAGAGGCTCGAATTTGAGTCCCACCCCCTCCAATGAATATTGTATTCAGATTACACAAGTTTGAGCACACTATAACTATTCCATCTATTCGATCATGTCTCTTCTCACTTTCTCAGTTTTAAAAGTTTTTTTTATTTTATATTATTTTATTTCTGTGGGTCTTATTTTATATTTTATATATTACTGGATGGAAAAACAGGTGCAAGAGAAGAGGCTCGAATTTGAGTCTTACCTCCTAGCCAAAGCTTCATAAAAAATAAAAATAAAAAGACCAATCATATATCCAACCAAGCTGGTGTTTGCAGGTTTAAAAACCTTTGCTTTGACATTACTGTTTGAAAGCTCTTCCTTCATAGTCCAAGCACTACCCTGAAGATTTTGAAGAGGTACAATAGATGAGTTCACGACTACTGCCGAAAACCACAAGTTGCTCTATACTGGAGCCCAATTCACTAATACCTGATTGCACCATGGGGGCGTATATGGTCTTAAGGAGAGCGCCAATTAACATGACTCAGGTTTTGCATCTTAGAATAGATTGCCACTATTCAGGCACAGAGGTGGCTGATGAAACAGTAACCTTGCTGAAGTAAGTCGAGGCGCGCGGTCGGGCTTGTTCGGTAGTTGGATTGGGCAAAACCGCGATAAGCGCAACACCAAGGTTGCGTTTGGTATGCACTGCTTGCAACCTCTATTGGCCATGGATAAAGTTGGCAGAATTGAATAATTGTACTTACCAAACATATGAACATTCTAAAATCAAGAATGGATTTTTGCCAAACATATATCGAAATATATATTTTTTTTTTCTCTGTTAAGAATGCATTATCCGTTCTAAGAATAGAAATATCCATTCTCAAATTTTATAGGAATACATATAAAACACAACCTTAAACTTTCCAAAAACAATTGCATATTTTCCCATAAATATCATTCACTAAAATTAGGTGATCATATTTAAAACAGGGGAAAAAAATTTGGATCGAAATGGTTCGATTTGAATATCAACCAAGCAACAAATGGTAGGTAAGCTTGAATCATGTCACCAATCACGGAATCATAAATGAATTAAAGTTTTTAACAGTCAAATAAGTGCTACAATCATGTGTCTTCTATATATCCATTGTATACACGATTCCAATCATCTGATTTTGCAATTTTTTTTGGAATGATTATTTATATATCATGCTATGATCATGTTAAGTCGTGGCTTAAGAGTGATGAGCATGGAGCAATGTGTCCGTGAGATAGCGATTACAGTCTCATAGGATTTGTTTGTTTCCATATAAAATGTGGAAAAAGAAAAAAAAATTATGTACAATAAAAATTTGCCATTGTTTTTTGTTATTGTGAAGCTTTATATTATCTTAAGCCACAAATTATTATTCACTCTGTCATTGTCCTGATTTTTGGTGGTCCTGCACAACACTCAGTGGACATCCACCTCTTGCCCGAAAGTAGGCACGCCCTTGATCTGAAATTTTTGAGACTGTTATAGTGGGGGCAATCTTGTACTTTCAAGGCTTAAGTTTTTTCTTTATATAGAATGTAATCTTTTAGGCTCAGTTTGGTTGCAAGGGAAATTAAAAGGTAAAGAAAATGAAATTTTTAAATTTAAAAAAAAAAACTTTCATAATCATTAGAACACATGTTATTTAATGGCTATGTAACTAATTCCAAAACATTCTACACTTAATTAACTTACATTTCACTTTGTATCCAAATCTCTTGTATTTAAAAAGTAAAATAAATTTACATCTAATAAGTATCATTACTAACTATGGTTAAAATTTTAAATAGTTTATACAATTATGTTGTGTTATATATATACAAGTTTTCTTTTACGTTTAAAATTTTCACTCCCTTTCCCTTTTAATTTCTCCTGCAATCAAACTGAGCCGTATGAGATGATTGAGTGTTTGTAATTTCTTCTTTGGAATAGTGAAACTCATGTGACTGATCATTCTACCATGGGCGTAGCTCACACATCTTGTGTAAGTGAACCACATAAATCGTTATATTTTGTGTTATCTTTTGTGTTCCTTATGCAATCATTTTTCTGCAGCATTGTTTATTCCTAATAGTTTTAGTCTAAAATACTATAAAATGTATTGAAAAAATAAAAAAAATTTACATGAAGAAAATTTTCATATAAAATATCATTTGTACAAAAGATTTTACAATAAAAAAGAAAAACGGGGCAATAAAAAATGATGACACTTCCTTAACAAGGAACTTATAAACGTAAGGTCCCTATACTATGACTTTGATTGATTCCTAGATAACAACTCATCATGAAATCAAAAAATTGATATTTCATAATACCACACATTCATTTACTAGTTCATGCTACATTTCTCAATAGTTTAGTTTTTACTTTTATTTTTATTTTTTTATTTGTTTTTTATTTTATTTTTTTATTTTTTGTTTGGGTTTATATATGTGTGAGATTGGATGAAGATCCCCCACTTCCTATCCTTCCCAAAGATTAATAATACCACATTCCCACGGAAAGCTCCGGGCCCACGTCGACAGATAAGATTGTTATTCTCTATTATAAATTCTTAAACTGACTCCATCTGATCGATTGATTTGTGGATCTATATAAGATCTCTTTGAAGGGTTATCTCTACCTTTCCATGCATCTCATGATCAATGGATGATAAGGATTCACTGTTGAATGGATCACACCTCTAGGATTCATTGTTTCATCAAAGCTTTTGGTTTGAAAGGTCAAAATAAATCATAGTGGTGCTCCACATCCTAATACTCTGGTTCTTGTTGCATCTGATCTTGTAGTTGGGGCCAGTTCATTTTAGTTTCTTATTGTTTCAGATATAAATACAATGTATAATGGGCCCTACATCTAAGACATGCTCCATAAACAGCTCAAAGTCATTATTTAATTGATCAAGCCATGCCAAAAATTTAATTATTAGTAAATAAAGAAAAAAAGATATAGTAATTAATAAATTCCTATCATCATAAAATAACTCAAAGACATTACACTATTACTAAAAGAAAAAGTGGTAAGGAACTGTATTAAAAAGAGATGCCTGAAATAGGACCTCCCTTAATTTACAAGTTAATGAAAATGATAGATTGAACTAATTTTATTAATAAAAAAAATGAAACAAGCCCAGCCTACTTCTAAATGGGACTGAGTTTCAGTGCCCAATGGGCTGGTTCAACCCATGTACTAAATTTAAGGGAGTCAATTTGGTATTGGTACTGTATACCATTGAAATCATATCGAATTATTCATAACAAATCGAAGGTAACGGTATGAGAAAACAAAACCGAAGCTAGAATGATACAGTATGCACCAAACCGGTTGGTATGCACTGAATACTGAAATCATAATGAAACCATATTGGTATAAATTATTCTGATTTCTCTCTCTTGTATACCAAATTTTGTATGAAACCGTATATATATCGGATAAGAAATCATATATATACCGAATAAAAACAGTATATGATCCCGATAAAAACCGTACCAGAACTGTACTAAATTGGTACGGTAATGGAATAGAAAATTGGAATCGAAATTGATACGAGATGGTATTTGTATCAACATTCTACCTTCTGTATTGTCTTGAAACCACATACCAAATATCGTAGTGGTGGACACTCTTAGTATTGATGTACACTTTTTTATGTGGTTATTGTTTTTAACTATGAGATACCCAAAAGAAATATAACATAATATAAACAGGACAAGTTCGATAAGTTGTCGACTTGGGAGAGTTTCTCAAGCCACACCAATTAGTGGGTATAGCAGAAATTGGTATTGTTAGAACAGCCCCACAAAGTCGTGAATGAGGGAGAAACTCTTAGGAGGAGAGAGAATGTTAGCTGTATAAGAGGACGTGAGAAAAATCCCCAAGCTAACTTCTTGGGGATCTTTTTCCCTGCCATTTTTGGGTGTGAAGGATAAAAAAAGCATAACACAAAAATAATGATGAGACAATGACCGCGTGTATATCTCTCCTCCATGTAAAAAATTTTCTTTTCTTTTCTTCACAACCAAACATATATAATTAATCAGGATATTTAAACATGGATTTCCTACACAGCTTCAAAGAAATTTTTAATGTGTACTTAATTCTGCCATGTGACATTCGGATCAAATTGAAATTTTATGAACATGTAGAATCCATGAGTTCTCTTCACATATCAGCTTTCATAGTGTCAACAAAGGAATTGAAAATATCTGAGGCTACCCGAAAAGTGCACAAGATTACAAGATTACAATGGAACTGGTATATATAAAGGGTAAGATTTATAATAAAACTAAATAAATAAATAAACAATTTTTAGGAGATTTATGATGATATCTTGAGGAAACATAATAAATACTGGGATTTACGGTTCGTATCCTTTCTAGTCATTGTAGGGATTCTAGTCGTGATTCAACAACTGAAGTTTATTTGTATCACAAAGCGTGAAAGTGTGAGAAGGAGACTCGCCTCTAGTTGGACAATCCATCCATCTTATCCAATCGAATCCAACGGCTAGAATTCATTCTTTATACATATCAATATATCGATATATGCACCAAATGACTCCAGCTATTGGATCACTGATTCAACCAACGGTACAACTTGACGAGCAAACCCCAAAAGGAATTGAACAATTGAACAAAATGTGCAATGAGATAAGGAGTTGGGCTCCTCTCAAGTTTGGAATGAACTTGAAACTTACTAGTGTCGGTTCGATGGCCAATATGTAGCCGGTCATCCAATCCAATGACTCCTCATAAAGCGAGTTATGGTACGAAAAAATTAAAAAAAAAAAATTGGGAAAAAAAAATGAGACCTTTGAATTAAGAGTTCAATTCATCTTCAATTATTGGAGGCTCAAATCTAGCATCCAACGACTAGAGTTAACTGAACGCCTCTACAAATACATTCATAAGTGTACCTGATTAACTCCAATAACTAGATACCGGATTGGAGCCTCTAAAAATTAGAGACGATTTCAACCCTTGAATTAAACGACTTATCACATATCCACCATCGAACGGACACTGACAAAGTTTCGTTTTGAACTTGAAACGAGCACCATCCCCAGACAGGGATCTCTGCACATCATGGTCAAAGGGCTTATTGTGTCTCTCTTTCTCTGGGTCGCCATCATTGTTGAGTTGACAAAGATATCATCATCATTTCAATCACCAATCGTCCACTCTATTGTTGCTGTGAAATCAGAGCCGTCGTAATCGTAGTCAGCCAATGATTGGCTTTCATTTCACACGTCACCTTTTCCCCCTTATTAATATCTCCGTTTACTTTACTTACTTCCATCATCAATTGTTAGCATTTATCATCGATTAACGTAAATAATCAATTCTGATCTTCTTTATTTTTTCTTTTTTCGAAATTCGAAATTCAAACTTCCGTTATCACGATAAACACGGAATTTCAACAAAAACAGATAAGTAAAATAATAAAATTGCGGTTTATTTATAATGAAAAGTAGATGGAGGGGTAGTTTGGTAATTCTTATCGCACAGAAAGCGAACCCTAACTAAACCGGCCGACCAAAGTAAGCAAAGTTAACCATAGTAAGGTCAACATACTGGTTAATTCGAGACGACTTATTTAATGCTAAGAGCATAGCGAAACGAAGAAGTTTGCTTTTGGTATTAATTACCGATCCAGAGAAGGATAGGATCTGAAACCCTATAAAAATGGCAAGATGAAATGCCATCTTTTCTCTCTGCTGCTTTTCTTTCTTCCTTGGTTTGATTAGATAAAAAGAACCAACTCTTATGATCACAGCTTCGGTTTTAAATTCTGAATTTTACTAGAATTGGGAAGGCCTGCGTTTCACACTCAGGTCAGGTGAGTTCAGTCTATATTTCTTCTTCTTCTTCTTCTTCATTACTCTCTATGTAATTCTATTTGAATTCAAATCCAAACCTGTATTTCTCGCTAATTAAATTCACTTACATAATCACAGGTTTTGTTGGAAGTTGCAGAGAGGAGTTAACAATCCATGCAGCCTTGCAGTAGAGAAATGCAAGGGATGGCTTCCATAACGGCATGCTTGAACCCGTCTCAAATCCAAGTTCAAGAGCTTCCGAACGGTCAACAGCAGCAGATCCCAAACCCTCAGATGCATCAGGTTCAGGGCTCCCACTACGATCAACCGTCTCAGGATGATTTCCTCGAGCAAATGCTGTCTAATATCCCTGCCTGGCCTGAGCTCCCAGGGAACCCTAAATCCCCTTGGGAACTTAACCCCCAAAACCCTAATGGCACCACTGCTTCTAACAACGCCAGTGGAAGCGCCACCAGCGGTAGCAATCAGAAGCTCTTCAACCTCTCAATCGGCGGTTCGACCAACAAATCTTCAGAAGACCAGTCGGGTTCGCAGCCGGAAAATCTTCATTACCCTTTCGACGATTCGTCTTTACTGGCATCACGGTTGAGACAGCATCAGATAAGCGGGAATTCTCCAACTGGGAAATCGTTGATGCTTCAGCAACATCTGCTGCTCTCGAGGGGCGTAGGTGGTGGTGGCATGGCGAGATCGCCGGCAGCAGCTCCAGGCGGCGAGCACGGGTTTCTTCCGCTTCCATTAACCCTAGGCAGTGGTGATTCTTCAGATTCTCGACTTCTTGTTGATCGATCTCGCGAGGATGTTGTGGACGCTTCCTTCAAATCTCCCGTAATCATCAATAAAAAATAAACAATATTTACTGGTTCAATTTAAATAAAAAAATTATGTGATTAATTTTCGTTCTAATTTTGCAGACTGGAGAGGGTATTTACAACGGCTTCACCGGATCTCTGGCTCGGACGGCTCAGACAGCGAACCAACAGCATTTCCACCATCCTCAGGTGCTATTTCTTCCTCTTGTTTTAAAAACAGTTTAGTCTGATTTGTTCCTAAATTTGCAGTTTCCATCAATGTTTCTAATTGCATCAGAGCGGCTCCATTTCGAACCAAACCTATGGTGCTCCGTCGGCTGGAATGAACCAAGCAACTCCGGGGGCCGGAGGCCAGGTTCAACCGAGGCAGAGAGTCAGGGCTAGGAGAGGTCAGGCCACTGATCCTCACAGCATCGCTGAAAGAGTAAGCTAATTGATCCTCTCTCTCTTTTTCTCTCTCTCTCAGCGTTTAAGAAATAATAGAACTGTAAATTATGTTTGTCTATTGAATAGAAAATGGACGCAAACAGAGAAATGAGATTTTTTATTAATTTTTGGTGGGGTGGGTGGCTCTGTTTGTCTGGGATTCTGGGCTTTTATTATTCTTCGTAGGATGGGTTCTTCTATTCTTATATATTTATATTCCGTTTCTGTTGATGAATTCGTTTTCGTTGGCAGTTGAGGAGGGAAAGAATCGCAGAAAGAATGAAGGCTCTGCAAGAACTTGTGCCCAATGCCAACAAGGTTTTATCTCTTTTTATCTCTCAATCACACACAGACAGAGACAACCCTCTCTGTGCTTTTTTTTTTTTTTTTTTTACAGCTTTATACCAAGATTTTAAAGAGAAGAAAACAGAGAAAACAAACTGGTTACATATACATGTGGCAGGCAGGGGCAGGAAAGCCCGGGGATTGATAAACCCAAGAAGAAACATTTAATTAATTACTTACCTGACATGGCAAAAATACCCTTAATAAATGAACGAGACTTAGAATCTTTCATGATGATATGACTTCTGAAGGCATCAATGAGAAGGGCAATATTGACCTTTGGTGTTCAATCCAATATCTTTGCTGTTTCCCCTAATAAATATTATAAAAAAAAGGGAGCAAGTTGCATTTATTTCAAGTCACCGCCGGGAGAAAAAGAGAGGGTGTGGGATTTTGCTGTCTTTGAGTTCCGTATTGTATTGACTTTCCGTGCCTATTGGGAAAGTCTTTTGACTGACTTCTGTTCTTTCTTAATGGTGATAGTAATGGTTATACTAATGGGTTTTGTGTTACATATGGTGGGGACTGACAGACGGACAAGGCTTCCATGCTCGACGAGATCATCGATTATGTCAAATTCCTGCAGCTCCAAGTCAAGGCAATAAATAATCCTGCTTTCCTCATTGTTTTGATTAATTCAGAAACGAATTCTCTTTTGTCAAAGTTGTTTCTTTTTTTTTTTTTTTTTTTTTTTTTTCAGATTTTCCATTTTATCTGTGTTTGATTCCAATTTCTTTTTTCCAGGTTCTTAGCATGAGCAGATTGGGCGGTGCAGCAGCTGTTGCTCCCCTTGTGGCCGATATGTCCTCAGATGTAAGTTCTAGCAACTGATTTAATATAGGGAAAAAAATTATCTTTTGTTGTTCAGTCATTCAGTTGTTTATCGAAGAGATTGGGATATTCAGTACAGATGTCATTGTATTTTAACTAATCCATCGAACAATTGACACGATTGGACGACCAGTGGGGATTCTGATCCCTCATACACCAAGTCAGTCAGTCAGTCAGTCGTATATGGGACGGATTAAGATATTTAGCATGCTTGTTTATGTATTCTAATCTGTGCACTGAACGGCTGACACGATTGGACGACCAGTGGGGATTCTGATCCCTCATACACCAAGTCAGTCAGTCAGTCCGTCAGTCGTATATGGGACGGATTAAGATATTTGGCATGCATGTTTATGCATTCTAATCTGTGCACAGAACGGCTGACACGATTGGACGATAGAAAACGATTCTGAAACCTAATACACCACAAATAAAAAAGAAGAAGATGGAGAAGAAGAAGAAGAGATGATTGCTTACTTCACGGCTTTGAGAAATAAGAGAATATCATCATCATGAGAAGAAATGAAATATAATGGAAGTAGTGGTGTCTCTTGTGATGATGCTATAGACTTTTGATAAGAACACCATTATTTCAATTTTGAAAGTTGGAAAGAGAAACGAAATATTCTAAACGACAGGGAGATCAGCACGCGTGCGTGCTTGCTTGCTTTTCTAATTCCAAATGTTGCCCCTACACCCTTTCCCCAGACCCTTTCATGTCATTTCCGATCCTTTTGTCTTTTTTTTTTCTCCTCTCCTGTACTTCTACACACATTGTGTTTGTTTATCTATTCAGGGAAGTGGAGGAGGAACGGGTGGCGGACTCGGACTGGGACGGAGCAGTAACGGTAATCAAACGGCGCCGTCAAACGATAGCATATCCGTGACGGAGCACCAGGTGGCGAAGCTGATGGAGGAAGACATGGGGTCCGCCATGCAATACCTGCAAGGGAAGGGTCTCTGCCTCATGCCCATCTCTCTCGCTACAGCAATCTCTACTGCTACTTGTCATTCTAGTAGAAATCCTCCAGGTGGCTCCTCCAGCCCCCACCACCACCATCTCAATCTCAATCCCAACAACAATAGCAGCAGTACTAACAATCCTCTAATGCCCTCTAATGCTGACGGTCCTCCCTCACCGAGCTTGTCGGTCTTGACCGTCCAGTCAGCTAGCATGGGTCACGGGGGTGGTGAGACGTCCGTCAAAGATGCCACGTCTGTGTCCAAGCCGTGATGGAAGAAAATAATCACTGGACCCCAGTTACAGGTGGACTGCTAGTACTACTTTTACTAACGTAGGTTGGTAGGGTCCAGTGAGAGAGCTAGAGAAGAGAACCACACGCAAAGGTAGTCAAGTCTAGGGGAATAAGGAGGTCTTCCTGTCTCTTTGGGTGTTTGACGCCATATTTGCTTAGACTTGGCAATAGCTAACACCACCGCCACCACCATCACCATCACCATCGCTATCACCACCACCTCTATCATCGCCATTGCCGCCATCACCACCATCATTGCCGTTGCTGCCGCCATTAGCAGCAATCAACACAGTCGCATCAAAGCCGCCATCTTTTTTTCATCTCATTTTTATATCCTTTTCTTTTTCTTTATCATTCTCTATGGTTGGTTTCTCCCTACGCTTTCTCTCTCTCTTCATTGATCATTGATTTCTTTTTACTTTTTAGTTGGTAATATTTGACATTCGATGAGAGCGGTGGTTCTCCGCTGTCATAATTATCAAATGTTTAGTTAATAAATAAATGGGCGAAAATTATAATATACTGTGGAGTGTATGAGGAACTGAACTCACACACACACACACTCTCTCTCTCTCTCTCTCTGGTAAAATGGGGAACTGAAGTCGACTATGTGTGGCTTCACTCTATTATAGTGTCCGTGTACATGGAGGGAACTTTCCAAAATGGATATTATATTATCCAATGCTCTGACCCTAAAGTAGTCATAGAACTTGCTATAGAAAATAGTATACGTTTTGTATTCTTCAATTGAGTAAAAATGCATGGAACAATTCGACAAAAAAAAATATTAAAAAAAAGCATGGAATAAAGGAATGTATTTTAATATATAATAATAATAGTTGTAGCAAAGAAATTAGTCCCTAAAATTCATAGCCAATTGTCGTCACATATGTATTGACCGATAAATTTCAAGGAGAATTTTTTTTTATTTATTTTATTAGTTCCTAGAACGAATTTTATATGGATTTATGTGAGTGGATACATAGGTACATGTATATATTCCACAGAATAACAAGGGAAAAGTGCTCCTCCCTCCCTTGAACTTAGTTATAATTCCAAGCTCTTTTCTAAACAATTACAATTGTTCTCTTTTCTATTGATGGTGTTAAAAATAAAAGGAAATTGATATTTTTGCCCTTCTCTACCCACCAATATCTTTCGACACTTTTCCCTTAAGTCAATTCTACCTCCTCTAATCACCACCTCTATCGCACCCTAGCCACTCCTCCATTGTCGCCTCTGGCTTCCAGTACCACCTCTCTCTCTTTCTTTCTTTTTCCCTTGTCCTTTCCCTACACATGTGTTACAAACATTGATTTACAGAGACAGGCCTAGAGTGAACCAAGAAGAGGAAGATGGGAGAGAAGAGAACCAACAAGATTACAAGATTATATAACAACCATGTAATGGTGTAATTGCCAGAGAAGGTTGTTAAGGAACCATTATAAATAGACAGTTAGGGGTAGTGTTAGTGATTAGTCATGTTAATTGTCTTCTTTGTTTGTCTGCTAAGGATGAGGCTAACCTTGAATTAGCCAATCTGTCTTGTACCCTTTCTTGTTCTTGAATAAATCTTGTTTTGAATCACCTCTTCTCTATCATTTGGTGCTTTCATTTTTGCAACTCAATGGCGGATGGCGGATGGTACGCTGTTCCACTTGCACGATGAATCAATCAAGCAATTGATTGAGTCTTCAGTACTTTCTGCTCAACGTCTTGACTCCCTGCAAGACGTATTCAGTGATCACCAACAGGCTTTCTTTGACCTAGTTCTCAAAGTTACAGCAATGGATGGTCGTATAGATTAGGTTTTGCTCATGAATACCTCTGCCACTAATCCAGCTTCTATCACAGACACAGCTGTAAGACCCGCATACCACGAACCCAGTCTAACCTTACATTCTCATGTCATGACCGGTCTTCTCATCATAATCGGCTCAAGTGAACTAATTGTATGAAGAAACCACAAGATGAGGTAAGCAACAAGTAAAATTTAGTTGGTGTGGTTGACTGTTTAAGTTTGTGTGAAAGCAACCAGTCAAAAACTAAAAATCAGTAAATTTTGGACGTATGGTGGTATTTTTAAGGGGTATGGTCGACCGTATGGTCGACTAAGTTGTGAACGCACAATGTATGGTCGTATGTTTTGGTTGTATGGTTGACAGATTATGCGACCGCATGATCGACCATACGAACCCATAACTGACTCTGTGTTTAGAAAAATTTTCTAATTTGAGGACACTTTCCTAATTGCAAGAGGAATCTATATGGAGGTTTTCCTCTATATAAAGGACGTCCCTTAGTCTCTCTCACTTTTTTAGAAACCAAATTGAAACTTAAACCTAAGAGAGAAAGAGAAAGAGGAAGAGAAGGAGAAGGAAATTTGGAGAAGAAGGCCGAGAGGAAGATTTTTGTAGAGAATAGTTCTATCTCTCTACAGCAAGCTTAAGGTATGGACTTGACTCTGTAGGGTAGATCAGGTAGAATAGGTTCTTTTCAAATTGATATATGGAACCTAATACAACGATTATGTTATAGTTCTATGGGAAACCATAGAGTGTAGGGTAGAGATAATTGATAAGGATAAACTGTGATTAAAGACCATAGAATGGTTTTAGGATGAATCCCATTAATAAGCCAAGAGGAAGAACTGGTATGAGAAGTAAAAATTAACCTGACTACGTATGGTCGCAGCTATGGTCGACCATAGGATAAGAAGAGAGTCGACCACAGCTGTGACACCCCAATTCTGGACTAACCAATGGTGTGATGAACCGTCACGGTTCAAACCAGGATCTCGTATAGGCTATGCCAACCATGTTAAAGAAAAACACATTCCACAGTAATAATCAGAGATATTTGAGTAAATAGCAGAAGTCTTATTAATAATGAACTGAGGTCTACATGATAAATAATTAAATGATCCAGTTATCTTCAATTATTCAAAACATAATTAATACATATTACAAGTATCAAAATATGAAAGTTAAACACTAAGTGTAACCACGGTAGAAACACTCGCTTGACGAGTCTTGCTCATCCTCCAAAGCTTGCATATCCATAGCTGCCACTTGTCCATACGTTTGTCCATCGATATAATCTTCAATCGTAATACCTGCAATATCAGAAACTAAAAAGAATTACACGCGCGAGGGTCAGCTCTCCAACTTGAGCTCAGTGAAAAAACAAAACAATGCAACAAACATATGCATGCATTCAATTTATATCTTTGGTCTGGTTTTTAAGTTTGTAATGTGCTATAGAAAGGTTTGGAAGCCCCCGCACCTCTATACACGAGTGTGTAAATCCGTCTAATGGATCAAACACCATTGTCGTCCCACATGCACCCACCATGGAATAGAGAGAGAGCTAAAATATCCGGATCACACACCACTAACACTTCCCTTGATGCCCTACCCATACCAACACGTAAGCCCCTGCTGGTGAGGGCTTGTAAACTGGGCTTGCAACTAACCAATCCTAATATCGTCCAGTGTATCCAAGGCATCACCCCACCCTCCCTCAATATGTCCATAGAGATAGAGCTAAGGCCCCCCCAACAGAGTCGAAGACTACTGTAAGACCTGTGTCAATCTAACCCGGTCTTACCACCTTGAACCAGGTTTACCCATCATGGTCGAGTCAAATGGACCAAGGGCGTAAAGGAGATCGAGATCCCAGGTATCAAATCGACCCAAAAACACTTAAATTAGGGGGAGGGTCGCATACCCAGCAAGGGAGGGTCGGACCCCCCAAGACAGAAAGTCAGACCCTCAGTTTTATAGGGAGGGTCGGACTCATTAGGAAACCTAGGGTCAACGGGATCATCGACCCTCGCATCGACCCTCGGTTGCCGCCGAAACTAAAATTAGGAAATTTCCTAATTTTTGATTTGGATTCTTTCCTAATCTCAAAGGGACTTAATTTAGGATGTTCCTACTCTATTTAAAGGACGTCCCTAAGCCTCTTTCACTCCTTTTTACAACCCTAATTGGATTGAGAGAAAGAGGAGAGAAGGAGGAGAAGAAGAGAAGGAAAACTTGAAGAAAAGGCTAAGGAAGAGAAGAGTTGCAGAGAAGGAGTAATCTTCTCAGGTATAGATACTAATTCCATGAGTTTCTACAGACCTTAGGTTAGGTAATGGTGAGAATATAATCTCGGAGAAACCCAAACCATCAATCTATGGTTAGGTTTTCATAGAAAACTATGGGAGATTACATGAAAGCTATCTAGGTTGATGATTCGTGGTTCTAGACCATGAAACGAATGTTGAATGGACTGTATGAGCAGGTCATAGGACCCCAAGCACGAAGAATGGACTAAAAGAGGGAAATTGACCAAAGTACACCGAGGGTCGCACCGAGGGTCGATGACCATCCGACCCTAGGTGATCCTAACTATCGACCCTCAGTGTTCGGGAAGTTCAGATTTTGGGGAGGGTCGCACCCAGGGTCGATCAAGACTCCGACCCTACCTCCGACCCTCAGTTAACATAATGGTTTTTAAATGCTGAATAAATTCTAATTAAATTTTATCGACTTTGTTAGGTCTTCTAGCAATATAATAACATTATAAAGGTGATTCTAAAGCTTGGAAAAATATCTATTAGCAAGCTAAGGTGAGGGAACAAGACCTAAACTAATTGGTTAATAATAAACTGTTTTACTTCTTGAGTCCAATGCCATATTGATTCTATGCGTGTATGCTTGTATGTGCATTTAACATGTCATCCAATATTTCTATTAACTGTTCATGCATATTTACTTTATTGTTTATAACATGATGATGATGATGATGATAGGAATAGGCATGTGAACGTTTGTGTTTGGCCAGTGTATATGGTGAGGGTAGGAATGGTATCAACCGGTACAACCATGACCGTTTTTCATGGGGTGTATATTGTGCTATGGTCTACTCAAGTCATGTCCACTGATGTCGTCGTATCGCCATTACCTTAGCAGAACTATTGCGACGTAGGGCATCAAGGATGGTCTCGGTCCTTGAGTCCTATACTCTACCGAGGGGCCTTAGCTCTATCTCTATGGGTGCTTTGAGGGATGCTGGGGTGAGGCCTTGGATACACTGTTTGGCATTAGGATTGGTTAGTTGTGAGCCCACTTTGCAACCCTAGCCAGCAGGGGTTTATTTGTTGGTATGGTATCAACCGGTACAGCCATGTCGTTTTCATGGGGTGTATATTGTGCCATTTTGGGTGCTGTGGGCGACAGTGCTGGAGTCATTGGGCGTATCCACACACTTGTGTATAGAGGTGCGACGGCCACCTATCATTTCTATAGCACAGTGCAAATTATAAACCAGACCAAAGATATAAATTGATTGCATGCATATGTATTGTTGCATTGTTCTGTTTGCTCACTGAGCCATGATGTGTGCTCACCCCTCGACGTCGAATATTTTTAGTTGATGATGCAGGTTATACCGTTGAAGACTATTTAGATGCTCCAGCGTACGCAAATGTAACGGCGATGGAAGTGGAAGATGAAGTGGATACACATGACGTCTCTTGCGAGTAAAACTCATGTGTATTCGATTAGATATTTTTCTTAGGTTTATTTACTTGGATTTATTATGGACATGTAATTGATATTTATTTATGTCTCAGTTGATACAGAATAATTTTCTATATAAATATTAATATCACAGTAGATTCTCAGTTCATTTTATTATAAGACTTCCGCTATTGTGTATTTACTCTGATTATGATTATGGATGTATGGGGTTCAGATAACACGGATATAGCCTATTCGAGATCCTGGTTGAACCGTTGGTTTGCTAGCGGTTCATCACACCATTCTGAACAGTATGGAATTGGGGTGTGACAACTACACGATCCAAGGCCACCTCCGCTGATGCCCTACGACGTAATAGTTCTGCTAAGGTAATGGCGATACAATGATGTCAGTGAACAAGACTTGAATAGAGATAGAGCTAGAATCTGGTGACCAGGATGAACCACAATGTCACATCCTCCCCCTGATACTCTACTAGCATCTAATACACTAACCACACACATACAATTACATGTCTATTCCTAGCATCATCATCATCATTATGTTATAAATAGACAAAAGTAAATATGCATGGGTAGTAATAACAATAATATTGGAAGACATGTGAGATGCACGTTACAAGCATACAAGCATAGAATCAATCATTGCATTGGACTCAATAAAATAAAATAGTTTTTTATTAGTCAATTAGTTTAGGTCTTGTTCCCTCACCTGTTAGAAACGTTCAATCTTCTCTAAGCTTCTTAACTCACTCTTGAACCTCTTGGAAACCTAAGAAATTTATAAGTTCTAAGTTAGGGTTCAAGTTCATCAAATTATAGTAGTCAATGGTCTAACCTGGAATCAAACAGACCTCCAGAAGTTGAGTGGTCGCAGGTGTGTCTACACCTATGGTCTTAGTTCCTGTGACCACAGGGTGTGGGGTCGATATGTGTGGTCACATATCATGTGACCACACCCTCCCTGAAAACTTTTCGAGGGGGTGTGGTCGACACATGTGCCTCGTGCAGTCGATCAAACTGTGACCTCACGAGTATTGGTTGACTTTTTTACTCTCAAGGCAAAACCTTCATGTTTTGATTCTTTAGCTTATCATTATGATCCTTCCTATGATTGTTCTATGGATTAAAATTCATACTTTTACATAATCCTTCACCCTAATAGATTTTCTCTATGGATCTCTTAGAGTTTTATCCAAGGTCTTAGGATTGAGATCTTACTTTGAGTCAATCTCTCCTCCATAATCTATTTTGGGCATTCAATTAATGCAGGGAATGATTATATACCTTAAACTTGTTGGAGAATCAGAGCTTTCTTTGTAATTCCTTCTTCTAGCGTTCCTCTTCAATTTTCCTTCTCTTCCTACTCCTCTATTTCTCTCTCTTTCAGTTTGACTTCTAAAAGAGTAAAAGAGACTATGGAATGTCCCTCATATAGAGAAAAACATCCATATAGAGTCCTACTTTAATTAGGAAAGAGATCCCTTAAGTTTTGAAAAGTTTCCAAAACTCGGAGTCGGTTCAGCATCGTGTGGTCGCACGTGGGGTCGCAAGATCAGTCTACCACATGTCTCAGATTTGAGTGGTCTCAATATTCTAAGGTGTGGTCAACCACACCTATTTAGGTTTGCGACTACACGTCTTAATTAGATGATTTTTGGTTCTAATTACATACCTAGCCTTGTGGTTTCTTCATGCACTTGGTCCACTTGGTCCAACCATGATAGGAAGACCTAATACAAGGTGGTAAGACTGGGTTAGTAAGGTATGGGTCTTACAACTCCCCCCCCCCCTCTTTTATAAATTTTATCCTTAAAATTAGCACATACCTTCCGAGTTGAAAAGGTGAGGATATTTCTTTCGCATAGCGTTTTCTTCTTCCCATGTGATTTCTTCCACATCTTGGCCTCTCCAAGTAACTTTAACATAGTAGATGTCACGGTTGCTTAGACGTTGAACCTTTCGACTGGTAATTTCAAATGGTACTACTTCGAACGTCAAATCTTTAATTAGACCCGGTGGATCCACTGTTAGGACGTATGTTGGATCTCGGATGTACTTTTCAGTAACGAGATACGAAATACATCATGCACACTTGACATGGATGGGGGTAGTGCTAACTGATACACTACTTTCTTGCACTTAGCTAGAATTTCATATGGTCCGACATGTCACACCCCAATTCTGGACTAACCAGAATAGTGTGATGAACCGTAAATAAATCAACGGTTCAACCAGGAACTCCGTTAGGAAGTACCCACCATATCAACCACACACACCTTCCATAGAAATAATCAGAGATAAATAACAAATAAGCGGAAGTCTTATAGATAATGAACTGAGTGTCTAACAATGATCTAATAATTATTTAATCCAATTATTTCCCAAAAACTCAAGACATAAAGGTAAATAATCCGTTACATGTTCCAATAACCAAATATAATTAAACTAATAAAAAATGCACTAGTTGCACTAGCATAAAGGATCATGGGCATCTTAAACAACTTCTACGTTTATGGCTGCAACTTGTCCGTACATCGGCGCATTCACATAATCTTCAACAGTAGGACCTACATCATCAACTAAAATATTCGACGTTGAAAGGGAGAGCACACATCACGGCTTAGCAAGCAAACAAAACAATACTACAAACATATACATGCATTCAATTCATATCTTTGGTCTGGTTTTTTAAGTTTGCAATATGCTATAGAAAGGTTTGGTGGCCCCCGTACCTCTATACACAAGTGTATGAATCCGTCCAATGGATCAAAAACCATTGTCGTCCCACATGCACCCACCATGGAATAGAGATAGAGCTAAAGTGTCTGGATCACACACCGTCAATACTTCCCCTGATGCCCTATCCATACCAACACGTAAGCCCCTATGGGGGAGGGCTTGCAAACTAGGTTCGCATCTAACCAATCCTAAATGTCATCCAGTGTATCCAAGGCCTCACCTCAGCATCCCTCAATACATCCATAGGGAAGAGATAAGGCCCCCCGGCAGAGTCAGAGACTAGGTCTGAGACCACCTCCCCTGATGCCCTACGATGTAATAGTTCTGCTAAGGTAATGACGATACAATGATGTCAGTGGGTAAAACTTGAGTAGAGATAGAGCTAGAGTCTGGTGACCAGGTCAGAGATCATAATGCCACGTCCTCCCCCTGATGCCCCACTCTCATCCAACACACTAACCACATACACATAATCACATGCCTATTCCTATCATCATCAATCAACATGGTAGTAAATAGACAGAAGTAAAGATGCATGAGCAGTAATAATAATAATATTGGATGACATGTGAGATGCACATTACAAGCATACAAACATAGCATCATTCATGTCTATTGACATTAGACACAATAAAGTAAACAGTTTGTTATTATCTAATTAGTTTAGGTCTTGTTCCCTCACCTGTTAGCAAAACTCGATCTCCTTCCAAGCCTTGTAATTCTCTTTGAATCAATTTAATAACCTAAAAATTATATGAATTTAAGTTAGGGTTCATATGTAACATGTTACAATAGTCAAAAATCAAAACAGAGCACTGATAGGTGTCTGATTGGTCCTATGGTCTCATACTGTGTCGACCTTACTACCTACGGTCGATACCCTATGATCGCAGCATATGCGACCATACCTGCGACCATATGGTTTCTGAATTCTTCCCGAATGCCTATGGTCGATACTTTGATCATGCTGGTCATGCTGTGGTCGATTGTAGCTACGGCCTTGAGATTTCTGGTTACAAACTACATTCAATCCGAGTCCTTCTTGGGTCAACTCTTTGGCTCTTCAATTGGGTTTATCCTAATGATTATTCTAAGGTTAAGTTTCTTAGTTTTACTAACTAATTACTCTAACCTATTCTCCATGGTTTCCCATTGGAGGCTTGCTTAGCAATTCCCATGGTTGCATTCTTACGTTGG
Organism: Protea cynaroides; assembly: GCA_028583415.1. Taxonomy (NCBI): domain Eukaryota; kingdom Viridiplantae; phylum Streptophyta; class Magnoliopsida; order Proteales; family Proteaceae; genus Protea; species Protea cynaroides. The sequence continues at coordinate 76,370,032 of CM053276.1, read as the reverse complement.
ATTTGGTATCTCAATTTACATTAGAAACATTTGCTCCTAGTGTTCTAAGGCTACAGAGACAAGGTTCATACCTTACTTGTTGCAGAGAGTTTGTGGAACTCTTCTCTCAGTCTCCTCCTTAGTCTTCTCTTCTTCTCCTTCTTTTCCTTCTCCTTCCTTCTCTTTCTTTAGGGTTTACTAATGTTCTAAAAGAGTGAAAAAGGCTGAGGAACGTCTTTTATATAGAGCAAAATTCTCCATATAGAGTTCTCCAACATTAGGGAAGAAATCCACTTCAAATTAGGAAAGTTTTCAGCTCGGAGTCTGATCAGGGGTCTTACAGTCGATGGCCTACGGTCGCCGTCGAGGGTCGAAAACATCGACCATAGGGTCCTGGATTAGTGACTTCTGTTTCTTACCTTATGATCGACCATACCTACCCAGGTATTTGACCATACGCATACTTTTGAGCATTTTTAATTCGATTCATACCTGATTTTATGATCCATCTTCACACGGTTGGTCCACTTGGTCCAGCAATGATGGGAAGACCTGGCACGACACAGTTAGACCAAGGTAGTGGAGTACGGGTCTTACAACTCCCCCCTACATGAATTTCATCCTCAAAATTTGCACATACCTACTGAGTCGAATAGGTGAGGATACTGCTTCTGCATAGCATTTTCTTCTTCCCATATAATTTCCTCTACATTTTGGCTTCTCCAAGTAACTTTAACATAATAGATGTCACGGTTGTGAAGACGTTGAATCTTTTGGCTAGTGATTTTAAAAGGTACCACTTCAAAAGTCAAGTCTTCAGTCAAATCCGGTGGATCCGTTGTTAACACGTGTGTTGGATCTCTGACATACTTCTTCAATTGTGAGACATGGAATACATCATGTATACTAGACATTGATGGTGGTAGTGCTAACTGATATGCTACATTTCCATCTCTAGCTAGAACTTCATAAGGTCCAATATATCTGGGACATAGCTTTCCCTTCTGTCTGAACCTTTTTAATCTACACATAGGAGATATTTTCATAAATACCTTATCACCTATGGTAAATTCAAGATCTCTTCATCGAATGTCCGCATATTGCTACTAGCGGTTCTGAGCTGTTTGGACTCTTTCCTTGATGATGTCGACCACTCGGCATGTCTCTTCAACAAACTCTGGTCCAACAATACTACGCTCTCCAACTTCGTTCCAAAACAAAGGAGTTCGATACTTTCTACCATACAGTGCTTTATAGGGCGACATTTGTATTGTAGCTTGATAGTTGTTGTTTAAGCGAACTCGACCAATGGTAACTTCTCATCCCATGATCCCTTAAAATCAATTACACAAGCTCGGAGCATGTCTTCTAAAATTTGAATGGTGCGCTCCGACTGTCTGTCTGTCTGAGGATGGAATGCAGTACTAAACTTTAATGTTGTACCCATAGCTTTCTGTAATTCTTTTCAAAACTTTGAGGTAAAGCATGGGTCTCTATCGGACACAATGTTGTCAGGTACACCATGTAATCTGACAATATTATCCACATACAGCTTAGCTAACCTCTCTAGTGTATACTGAGGTCGTATAGCTATGAAACGAGTTGTCTTAGTCAAACGATATATGATCACCCAGACTGCGTCAACTACTCTGGAAGTCAAAGGTAACCCGGTAACGATGTCCATAACGATACAGTCCCATTTCCATGCTGGTTCTGGTAGTAGTTGCAACAATCCTGTAGGCCTTTGCCTTTCAGCCTTTACCTGTTGACAATTCAGGCACTGCGACACAAACTTAGCTACATCTGCTTTCATTCCCCTCCACCAATATAGTTTCTTTAGATCATGATACATCTTTGTACTTCCAGGATGTACCGAATAAGCGGTGGTGTGGGCTTCCTTCATTCGTCTATGTCTAATATCCAAATCTTCATTCTCAGGAACACATACTCTCCCTTTGTATCTTAATACTTCCTTAGAATCCAAAGTGAAGTCAGGGTTGATCCTACCTTTTTCAAGGTCTTCTTTCACTGTTCTTAAATAGGGGTCTAACTGAATAGCTGTTTTCACTTCATCTATCAGATCAGGTACAATCTTCAATGTAGCAAACATGTTTGAGAATCGATGAATAAACCCCCGGTTGGTTGGTCCATCCAAAGTATCAATCACGAACTGCTCATTGCCGTAATTGAATACTTTTTTGACGCCACACATTGTAGCATTGGTATTAGCTTCTTCTTGAGGTCTTGTCATTGTTTTTCTACTTGGTGCATCAGCAACTACATTAGCCTTCCCTGGATGATATTGGATATTGCAATCATAATCCTTCAACAATTCTAGCCATCTCCTCTGTCTCATGTTCAACTCCTTCTGATTGAAAAGATGAGTAAGACTCTTACGATCTAATTTAATCTAAAATTTTTCTCTATACAAATAATGTCTCCATATCTTGATAGCATGTACTACTGCTGCTAGTTCCAAGTCATGAGTGGGGTAGTTCTTTTCATGAGTCTTTAATTATCTAGATGCATATGCGATCACTTGCTCTCCTTGCATGAGAACGCATCCCAAACCTAACTCAGATGCATCGATGTACAAGGTAAATGGTTGTCCTGGGATCAGAATAATCAAGATGGGAGTTGATATTAATCTTGCCTTCAATGTTTGGAAACACTCTTCACACTTGTCTTTCCAAACTAACTTTTCTCCTTTCTTAGTTAGACTGGTGAGTGGTACTGCGATTCTAAAGTAATCTTCCATGATTCGTCGACAATAACCAGTTAAACCTAAGAAACTTCTGATTTCAGCAACGTTCTTAGGTGCTTCCCATTTCACATAGCTTTAATCTTGCTAGGATCCACTTTAATTCCTTCAGCTGATACAACATGGCCTAAGAAAGTGAATTCATTTAGTCAGAATTCACACTTTGTAAATTTAGCGTAAAACTTCTCTTTTCTTAGTCACTGCAGAGCGCTCTTAGATTTGTGATATGAGTTTCTTTGTCCTTAGAGTAGACTAGTATGTCGTCAATGAATACGATGACTGATGTATCCAACATATCATGAAATACCCGATTCATAAGTTCCATAGAATTTAAAGGTGTGTTAGTCAATCCAAAAGATATAACTAAATATTCATAATGTCCATATCTGGTTCTAAAGGCTGTCTTCGAAATATCGCCTTCCTTAATCTTCAATTGATGGTATCCCGACCGAAGATCAATTTTGGAGAACACTTTGGCACCTTACAACTGGTCAAATAAGTCATTGATCCAAGGCAATGGATACCTGTTCTTGATCGTGAGCTTGTTCAATTCCCAATAATCTATACAAAGTCGAACGCTATCGTCCTTCTTTTTCACGAACAATACCGGCGCTCCCCATGGTGATATACTAGATCTAATATAACCCTTGTCCAGCAGTTCTTATAATTGTACCTTCAGTTCCTTCAGTTTAGTAGGAGCCATCCGAAAAGGTGCCTTAGATACTGGTGCGGCTTTGGGAATAAGGTCTATGACGAACTCTATCGCTCGATCAGGTGACAATCCTAGTAATTCCTCAGAAAATACATCCAAAAATTTATGCACAACTTTCATTCGTGATGCTTCCTTGGTTAGGTCGACCACAGACACTAGATACCCAATTCCTCCTTTCTCAAGGCATCTCTTAGCCTTTAATGCCAAAAGAATGAGTTTTCGTTTACGGGAAAGTTTGGTTTCTGTAATACTAAACTCTACGCCTTCCTTGTCTTTGAATGTCAATTTCTTTTTTGCATAATAGGTTTGTAGAGTGCTGGGCTAACCAATCCATTCCTAAGATAACGTCGAAGTCTGCCATCTCAAGTTGGATTAAGGTTGCATCCATAGTCTTCTCACCGATAATAACTGGACATGGTCCATAACCTTGGTCTAGTTCTACTTCTAATCCCATAGGTGATCGTACAAGTAGTTTGCAGTCTAAAGATCTGAGGGGTAAACTTCTTTCCAAATGACACAGATATAAAAGAATGAGTAGCTCCAGAGTCAAAGAGTACTCTAGTGGGTATACCATTAATAGATACAATACCTGTGATTTGATTTAATTTAGTCTACATGCTCACACAAGGTAGTACAAAGCAAAAAGGTTGAATCATACCTGTAACTACATCAGGTGATGCGGCAGCATCCTCAGAAGTAATTGCATAAATTTTTCCTTGCTGTAGCTGTTTCCTTGGATTAGGACACTCTCTTAAATAATTTCCTATTTGATCGCAATTAAAGCATTTGACTCCAGCATTACCCTGCTTTTGCTGAGGTTGGGTTGTCAGGGTAGTCTTGGCTGCAACATTAAAGCCTTGAGTACGGAAGGGTTTGAATGTCTTTGAGTTCCTTCCGTCATATGTATTTCTATTAGGCCTCTTTATACCTCTGTTCTGAGTAAAGTAACTCTCTCTCTGGCTCGATTCAAGCACTCAAGCAATCTGTACGGCTTCATTATGAATCTTCTTTTTCAACCCCAATACCTACTTAAAGATGTTTCCCCTAAGTCCCATGACGAACCTTCGGGTTTTGTTATTTTCCTCCTGCATGCTAGAGGGCGCAAAGAAAAATAGATCTTTGTAACACTGCTGATAAGCGTCTATAGACATTTATCCTTGATATAAATTCAAGAACTCCTTTTTCATTTGATCTCTAAAACTCTTGGGAAAATACTTTACGTAGAAAGCTTCTTTATAGATAGCCCAGGTCAGTTGGGGGTGCTTGGTCAGCAGATAACTTCGAGTGGATTTCCACCAGTGGTGTGCATCACCTTTCAACATAAATGTGGCACATAATACTTTCTCCTCTTCATTTACAGTCATCATCATAAAATTTCTTTCCATCTCGTCGATCTAGTGAGCTGGCCAAAAAGGATCCGATGGCTTGCCAGTGAATTCCTTCGATTTCATCTTCAGAAAATGCTCGATCAACCTAGAATGGTCGAGCTGATATTGTCCATATGATCCATATATAGGTGGTTGGTATTGATAATTACCTTGGTTGTACCCGCCTTGCGGTGCTTTAGGGTTCTACACTTGAGCTTGTATAACTGGCATTTAAGGTGCTTGGGGTACCGTGTTGCTACCACCAGGTACGGTACTAGGTTCCCTTATAGGTAGAGGTGTTGTGTTTGCAACTGGGGAAGCAATTCCCATAGCAGCTTGCATGTTGGCTTGCATTTGTTGTATCTGTTGCACTTGCTATGCCAAATTCATCATCACAGTAGCCAAATCCATAGGTGGTGCAGGTAAGTTGGTTGGGTTGGCTAGGGGTGAACATCATGAGACACAGTACCTTGATTCCCAACATTTCCTTCTTGTCCTTGCTGACCTTCATTGTCATTGGCCTCCATAGGTGGTGGAGGTGGGTTTGCATTCTATCTTCTTTAGCTAACTCTACGCCCAGCCATTTAAATTCCTAAATAAATGGTAATTAGAAAGGTTGTACATGTGAGACAAGATAGAATGGTAGTATTAGGTTAGTCTCACAATGGAAAGAGAGAGAAAAAACAAAATCGACAGGCAAAGGTTCGAGCAGAATCAAAAAGCAGACAACAGTCAATCATACGGTTGATAGCCTACGGTCACATGTTGTGCGACCATAGGTTCGACCATCAAAACCCTGGCAACTTCTTGGGACCCTATGGTCGATCATACGGTCTATCACACAGTCACATGTTTTGGTTGAATTGTGCAACCGTATGATTGAAAATCAGGTTTTTAAACCTCTTTTCCAAGATTTCCCTCTCATTCCTCCTTTTTTCTCCTACGGTCTCAACTCAGCTTGCCACCACTGAGTTGCTACAGTATAAATTGTATGAACTTGGTGATTTTTTCCATCGATTGACAAGTTACATTCTATCCCTCGAGGTATGTTCTCTACTCTTTTCTCCTTTTCTAGCTTCATACCTAGGTTTTTTTCTATTTATAAAGTTTCCTTTTAATTAATATTTCTCGGACCGTAAAAATTTGATTTTTATTGGGGGCTTTTGCTATTGGCTACCCAATGGATGAAAGCCCTCAAGAAAATTTGGGTTTCATCGGTTGATTTGGTAGAAATTTGAAAATTCTTAGTTTTGACCTAAATTTTAAAGTTTTTCCCAATTGTCAAAATTCTTTGAATCAAATCTACCTAGTTAAAATTTTCCATTATATGAGCCTTGCAGGATGGTTTGGGACCTATGTAAGTTCTCCTGTCCAATGTTTGGGTAAAAAGTGAGGCTTTTCCCCATTTTACGTCGTTGTGCTATTAAAATTTTAATTTTCTAACTTATTTTCTTATTTTCTTTTCTTGCAGTCATCATGGTTTACATCAAGGTTCCTCGAGTCCATGACCCTAATCCCTTCAGGTCCATTGAAGCAGAGGTTCAATATCCTCAGTTTGATCGAAAGAAAGTGGAAGGGGGTCGATGTGTGAACTAAGCCTATTTAGCCCTGTTTGATGTGGAGAGGGCATTTGGAGATATGGGCTGGCTTCTAGTGATTCTATACGAGGCTTGCACCCATCCAGACTTGGTAAAGCAATTCTGCTGTCACCTATAGGTAAAGGGTGACCTAGAGGATGTGGATAGGGGTAGAGAGCTTCGGATCACCAGTTGGGTGAATGGGGTTCCTATCTCTTTCAACTGTCAGGAGTTGGCTGATCTTCTGGACATTTCCAACAATGGGCAGTTGGTTTATTATACACGAAGGGAGCCCTAGTTCTTATCTACACAGGTGCGTACAGAGATAGACAATCAAATTCTTTGGGATGATCATTGAAAAATGAAGGCGGTTAACCTGCGTCCAGAGTCATGGCTCTACTATAAGATTATCCAGCATAATCTGATCCCTTAAGGTGGACACTACGAGATGGTCTCTCAACTGACTCAGTACCTGTTGTACTGTATCAGTATTAGGCAGTCTGTTTGTCTCCCATACATCATCCTCCAGACTATGCACAAAGCTACGTTGCTTGACTAAAGAGGTAACTTGCCCTATGGACGGCTGATCTCTACCTTGCTCGCGCGCCTACAGGTGAACCTAGAGAATGAGAGGATTTTTGAGGACACCTTCTTAGCTGACTTGGATTAGGAGGCCATTAGTATGATGGGTATGAGAGAGATACAGGTCAGTGATGACGAGAGGAATGCTATGAGACGTCCTCTCACTCGAGTAGCGGCAGCAGATGCAGAGGCGATAGTAAAACCAGCAGTAGTAGAGGCACACAAAAATGATGATGAGGAGGATGATGATAGGATGTACATGGATGTGGATGCCATCCCTCCTCTATCACCACAACATTCTATAGGAGCTGACCCTTCTCGGGTTTCTCATTCAGCTAGCCCTTTACGTCTACCATTAGATGACATGATGGGGCTACTACGTGAGATTTGGGAGGCCCAGCGTGCTATGGATCAGAGGGTAGGAGAGATCCTAGCCACTTAGTGCTCTACAGACCAGTGGGTAGAAGATCTAGCTGCTAGTTTCTGAGTGACCCAGACTCAGGTAACCTTGTAAGACCCGCACTCTGTAAACCTGGTCTAAACCTTGTTTTTTTGTCGTAGTAGGTTTTCCGATCATCACCGGGCCAGACGGGATGAGTGGATGACAAACAGGTACGAAATCGGATCAAAGACGATCAAATAATCATCATTTTATGTTAACCGGTCGATGGTACCGATCGACCGGTCAGCTCTACGCAATTGAGTGCGGAGATCCGGAATTGGATCTTTGTGGGTCCCTTTTTCCTAAACCCAAATGCCTGAACCTTCCTAATCTTAATAGGGTTACTAAACCCTAATGTTAGCCTATAAATACACCCTTAAACCTCCTCAAATCCTTTCCATTATCTCTCACAAACCCTAGAGAAGAGAAGGAGGTTGGAAAGGAGAAGGAGCTAGGAAGAAGAAGGAGGTGCCGCCATTACCGTTCGACGACACTCACGTTACGCCAGTCAAAGGTAAGTGTTTTAATCAATCTTCTTACCCTATGATAGTTATAGGGGTGGATCAATACCATGCAAAGTAGGTATTGATCTAAAACCCCAACTGGACCTTAAAACCCTAAGTTGCCATCAAACCCTAGATTCGAGTTCCGAGATGATATTCATCGAAATAAGACTTGAATGAGTTGGGGATAACTCTAACTCAAAGATTAGACTTAGAATGGATAGGAGAAACCCAGAAAATCCAAGGAAATCGATCGACAGAAGTAAAAAAAAACAAGTGTATGGTCTTCCGGAGACATACCGGTCGACCATACCGGTTGCTAGTTTGCTCACAGAGCTGCAACCGGTATGTTGCGACCGGTCAGCATTGAAGGGTTGGTTTTGGACTGTGTTGGTTTCCGACCAACGTGAAACCTTAAGGAAACTATTATAATGAAACCCTAATAATATTGTAGGACTTTGTGACTTCCCGTTTCGATCTTGCGACGTGGAGCAAGCTAACAAACGAGCGTCAGGTAAGGGAATCTGACATAAACCTAATAATTAATGGACAGTAAATCTTTGTTACTAACACTGATTATATATGATGTGATGTTTGTGCATATTCACATGCCATCCTTTACTTTAAGTTATTATTATTGTTTATACATTGATAGGATGTGATTGTTAAGCATGTGATTGTTTTCGTTAGTGTGTGGAGTGGGGCATGGGCCTGGGATCATTCCTCACACTAGCACTTTTTGTAGTATTCTATCTTAACATGCTTGGTACGGGTGGGGCATCAGGGGAAGGTTGTAAGACCCGCACTCTAAAAAAAAACCGGACTAAACCTTGGTTTTGTGTCATGACAGGTCTTCCGATCATCACCGGGCCAGACGGGGCAAGCGAATAACAAACAGGTACAAAATCGGACCGAAGTCGACCAATTATACTTGATTTTTGGTATACCGGTCGATGGTACCAGTCTTGGTACCGGTCGACTGTGCGAGAATCTAGAAATTGGTCTCTACGGGTCCCGCTTTCCTGATTTCGAATCCTAGAAGTTTCTTAATCCTAGTAGGGTTACTAAACCCTACTTTTAGCCTATAAATACACCCTTAAGCCTTCCCAAATCCTTTCCATTGTCTCTCACAAACCCTAGAGAAGAGAAAGAGGTGGGAAAGGAGAAGGAGCTAGGAAGAAGAAGGAGGTGCCGCCATTACCGCTCAACGAAGCTTTCGATACGCTAGTCAATGGTAAGTGTTTGAATCCATCTTCTTACCCTATGTTAGTTGTGTGGGTGGATCAATACCATGCAAAGTAGGTATTGATATAAAACCCTAATTTGGCCAATAAACCCTAAGTTGCCGTCAAACCCTAGATTCGAGTTTCGAGATGATATTCATCGAAACGAGACTTGAATGAGTTGGGGATAACTCTAACTCAATGATTAGACTTAGAATGGATAGGAGAAACCTTGAAAATCCATGGAGGATGATCGACGGCAGTCGAAAAACCCATGTATGGTCTCCCGGAGACATACCGGTCGACTATACCGGCTGCACATAGTGCGCCCGGTATGTTGTGACCGCTATCCCTGGGGAGGTTGTCTGTGGGGACCGGCTGACCATACCGGTCGCCAGTCATTTCCACAGAGCTGCGACCGGTACATGCCACCGGTCAGCTCTGTGAGGGTATTTTGTAACCATGTTGGTTTCCGACCAACATGAAACCCTAAACAATATATTCTAATGAAATCCAAATAATCTTGTAGGACTTTGTGACTTATCGTTTGGATCTTGCGATGTAGAGCAAGTTATCCAACGATCGTCAGGTAAGGGAATCTGACCTAAACCTAATAATTAATGGACAGTAAATTATTGTTAATCACCTGATTATATGAGATGTGTTGTTTGTGCATATTCACATGCCATCCTTTACTTTCAGTTATTATTACTGTTCATGCATTGATAGGATGTGATTGTTAGGCATGTGATTGTTTTCGTTAGTGTGTGGAGTGGGGCATGGGCCTGGGATTGCTCTTCACATTAGCACCTTTTGTAGTATTCTGTCTTAACATGCTCGGTACGGGTGGGGCATCAGGGGAAGGTCGTGGTACGGTGGTCTTCGATATTGATGTTGTCCCGGCCACTATTATGTGGTATTGTGGTCTCCGAGTCGACGCTGGCTTGTCCACGATGCTTTAGCTCTATCTCTATGCCATAGGGAGTTATGTTGGGATAGGGTCTACCTGCGTTATGTTCCTATCCTAGTGAGTTAGTTTCGGATAGGGCATCAGGGGAGGTGTGGGAATGCCTTAGCTCTATCTCTATGCCGTAGACGGCTGTGCTGGGATAGAGCATACATTGATGACATATAGGATTGGTTAGTTGCGAGCCCAGTTTGCGAGCCCTGGCCAGTAGGGGCTTAGGTACTGGTATGGGTAGAGTATCAGGGGAGGTACGTGGGTATCTTAGCTCTATCTCTATTCCATGATGGGTGCATGTAGGCCAATGGGGGTGTGATCCATGAGGTGCCACACACTCGTGTATAGAGGTGCGGGGGCCACCAAACCTTTCTATAGCACATTGCAAACTTAAAACCAGACCACAACATAAAATTGATTGTTACTCATACATAATCTTGTGAAACTGTCTGATTGTCTTACTGAGCTGTGTTGGTAGCTCACCCCTTGTATATATACATGTTTTTAGATGTTGGTGCAGGTTACACTGTGGATGACTATGTGAACGCTCCGGCGTACGGTGGTGTGGCTGCTCTGGATGTACAAGCAGGGGAGGACGATCATGATGCTTCATGCGAGTGCCCTTTCTGTGTGTACTTGTGATGGATTTTTATTTAGTTGTTCCCGTTATTTTTGTTTGGTATTAAGAGATGTAAAAGATATTATAGTTTATGTTTGGATTTGAATAATTGGATATTTTATTTAAATTATCAATAGATACTCAGTTCATTCTATTTAAAGTCTTCCGCTGTAATATTTATATTCTGATTGTTGGTTATGTGTAATGGTTTGTATGAATGGACACGACCTATTCGAGATCCTGGTGTGAGCCGTTGGTTCAATGACGGTTCACTCACACCATTCTGGTTGGATCAGAATTGGGGTGTGACAACTTGGTACCGACACCATGATGAGTATGATAACGGAGATCAGGGACACTCAGCGGGAGATGAGCCGGGACTTGGCACAGAATGTACCACCACCGCATCAGTTTCCGTCGCCTTCTGCGTACCCGGGAGCCTATCCGTATCCACCACCATGGTACGGAATGAACACTCAGGGACAGCATGATCAGAGCGGGTCGGTGGATAGATTCCCGAAGTTGAAGCCTTCATCATTCACCGGTAGAACGGGGAAACCATTGTGGCCAGCACGGTGGGTTCTGGAGATGGAGAAGAATTTCCGTCTGATGACATGTACTGAGGAGGAAAAAGTATTATTTGCCACTCATATGCTGAAAGAAGATGCAAATGCTTGGTGGAATTCTACACGAGCATACCTGGAGAATAAGTATACACTAGTTGATTGGGAAGTGTTTAAAGCTGCTTTCTTCAACAAGTATTTTCCAAAGAGTTTCAAAGATCAAATGGAGAAAGAGTTTCTCAATCTGCAGCAGTCTCAATCGACCGTAGATGCTTAT
>CM053276.1:76341966-76357966 GCA_028583415.1 Protea cynaroides | reverse complement strand
CACTGCGGCCAATACACATCGATCATTCTGAGGATGGTGCCGAGACCGTCACGTGCGTGTCACGTGATCCGAGGCCACTCGATCGATGTAGGCACTGCGGCCAATACACATCGGTCATTCTGAGGATGGTGGCGAGACCGTCACGCGCGGGTCACGTGATCCGAGGCCACTCGATCGTTGTGGGCACTACGGCCAATACACATCGGTCATTCTGAGGATGGTACCGAGGTCGTCACGCGCCGGGTGGGTCATATTCGGATTAGGATACTGGGTGCGGGCTGGAAATGGATATCGCATGGCGGGACCCATCCAACGGACCCGAGTGCGTCGTCGGTAATAAATGCGCCGATGACCTTGATAAATGGGGGCCGCCACGTGGACAGAAGAGAGGTTGATGCTTTATAAAAAGGGATGGTGGGGTATGAGTTCCCCCACTCTGAAAAAACTGTTTTATCCGCTCACATCGGTTCTGTCTCCACATCGGTTCGTCGCTTGCACATCGGCGCGGGTATCTCACAGCGGCTCGGTCGAGTGACCTCGGTACGGATTTGCAATCAGTAAGTATATCTTTATCCAAGTACTCCTATGGTATGGCTGACGAGGATAGGGAGGCCGAATTCCAAGTAGATATAGAGGGGATGGGTACATCCTCCAGTACTAGCAGTAGTAGTGGTAGCTCGGCCTCATCCGACAGTGAGTCGACATCGGGCTCATCGCTGCCAAGTGATTCCGGGGGGCGGATATCCGAAGGTGGTCCCGAGATAGAGTTGGCAACCGAGGAAGGTCCCTCCCGACGAGATCAGTTAGTGGGAATATCCACACATGAGGTCGGCTCCGAGGTGTTGATACAGGCCCGGGAGGGAGCCGAGGCTCCCCCAGAGTTTGATGCCCGCGGTGAGGTATCCCTTTTGACCAAGGCAGAGTTCGACAGTCTCCGGGAGCGCTATCAGATTCCGGATGACGTGGAAATTTGAAGGCCCGTCGAGGGGGATCGGGTTACTGGAGTCGGAGGTCGGAGCTGTGCGTTAACATCGAAATGTTTAAGGCCGGCTTCCTGGTGCCGGTACCGAAGTTGGTGGGCGAAATCTTAAGATTTTATCAAGTGGCCCCATCCAACTGATGCCGAACTCGTGGAAGAACCTGATAGCGTTCGTTATCTACTTCCGGAGGTTGGGGTGTGTACCGATGATGAACATGTTCCGTCACATGTTCACCTTTAATGACTACTTTCGGTCCGGGTGGTACTACTTCGCCAAAAGGCCCGAGTTCGGCGACCTCCTAGCAGATAAGCCGACCTCGATCAAGCTGTGGAAGAACAAGTTTTTCTACATCCGAGGTGGTGATGTAACGCTGAAGAATGTGTGGAAGAAGTTAGATGCCGATGCATTCAATACGGATTCGCCCCTGCGGCCCGAGGAGTCCGAGATGTTGCGACGTGCTCGGTGCTCCGAAGGGGCTCGGATCCGGGTGGCTGAACTGAGGGATCCCCTTGTTTTGCATGAGAACCGTCTTTGTGAGTATTGTTTCGTCGTAACATTGCCGATGTTGACCTACTAACTGGGCTGATTGTGTTTTTATTTTTTACAGCGAAACTAAGCAAGGACTATCTGCTGGAGTTGAAGAGAAAGAATGATGCTTGGAGCAGGCCACGGCGAAGAGGGCCCAGGAGGAGCAGGCGCCGAGGGTCGCAGCGGATCAGGCTGGCACCGAGGTGGATCTGACGAGAAGGCCCTCCAAAAGGACTCATAAGCTATCGCCTGATTCTTTCTTGGCCGATGCCGCACGTGTCTATGCAATGCCTCTGATTCCTCGGTACTGTATACTTGATTTTTCAGGAAAAGGGACCACTGCTATCGTGCCGGAGGCTGTACTGGCACTGGGGGAAACGTCGGAGGTCAGCGCAGCTCGACAGCCGACACCTGCGGACGTCCAGACATCGTCAGCCGCCCCAGCCGAGAGACCGAGGGTGCTTCAGGGGATGGGTGGCGTTTATGGTGACGTCAGACGCATCCCCCTGTTGGGACCCTCCCCTCGCGACCGCACTGGGGATGAGCGCGCATTTCGCCCTGACTGGGCGCTTACTGAAGAGGACACAGCCATGGAGGATATCCGCGCCGCGAGGGAACTATTAAAATGAGCCACTCTACCTCAGGACCGATCGCTGGTGCGGGAGCTCCCCACACCCTCGCTGATCTCTGGGGCAGATACGTTGGGTGCATCGGTAAGTTGCCTTCGTCGCCCGACCCCGTCCTGTATATTCTTTGGTTGGTCCTGTGAGTTAAGTGTTTGTTCTGCTTTCGATGCAGCTCGGAGTTTATCTCGAAACCTTAAAGGAACGTGCCGAGGAAACGGCACGTAACTTGGCCGAGACGGACAGCAAGCTACACTCGGCCGAGGAGGCGCGGGATGATGCTAGGAGACAACTTCGGTACAAGGAGCGAGAAGTGACTTCCGTGACCGCCGAAGTCACCCGCCTGGTGCGAGAAAATGCCAAGAATCTTGAAGACAAACAGTGTCTTGAGGACGAGGCAAGGGCACGGGAGGAGCGGGTAGGTCAGCTGAAGTTGGCCCTAGATCGGGCAAGGAACCAGAGATCTCGGTGGCGGGACGGTTACATGAAGGCGCGCTCCCTTGCGGCTGGTGCGGTGCGGTTGTATCAGAAGTCCGAGGATTTTAAGGAGTTGGTGGGGCGTCTCTCTCTGCAAAGCTTTACCCAGGGGGCGCTTGCTCTGAAGGAGTTCGTGGACGAGAAGGTGCCGGGTATAGACTATACCGGCACCGCTTGCCTTGTTCCTGACGAGGATGAAGTGGAAATCCCTGAGGTGGACGATGATGAGATGCTCCGGCGGCTGGACGAGGTCTTCGAGGGTGAGGAGCCTCCAGCCTCTCATGATGTAGATGGGACCCCGACCACCCCTCAGGACAGCGCTGCCTCTGCCATGGGTCCGCCCCCTACCCCCGACGGTTCTCTTCCTCAGATAGATGTGGTTGTTGAGAATAGCTCTGGTGACCTTGCCCGCGGAGAAGCGAACCCCCAGATGAACATACTTAGGGAATTGTTCTTTTTCTTTTTTTATTATACCGATGTAATCGTTTGTACCAATATAATCTCTCGTACCGATGTAATCTCTATCGATTCAGAATGAATTAAAAGTCTTGTGAGTTGAACTACCTTGTGTAATGGCTTCCTTTCCCTTTCTTTTTTCTTTTGAAAGGTTCATATGTCTGTCCCTATCTACCCTCCATAGCGGCACGGAGCCGTGTTTGCCCTCCTCGGCCCAAGGGGTTCCCACACTTGGTGTCAATCTTGGGTCGAGTGGGTTTCACATCGGCACGGGGCCGGGATGATATCCATACCGGCGCGAAGCCGTGTCTACCCTCCTCGGCCCAAGGGGTTCCCACACTTGGTGAAATCCTTGGGTCGAATGGGTCTCACATCGGCACGGGCCGGGATGATATCCGTAGCGGCGCGAAGCCGTGTCTACCCTCCTTAGCCCAAGAGGTTTTCACACTTGGTGTCAATCTTGGGTCGAATGGGTCTCACATCGGCACGGGGCCGGGATGATATCCGTAGCGACGCGAAGCCGTGTCTACCCTCCTCGGCCCAAGGGGTTCCCACACTTGGTGAAATCCTTGGGTCGAATGGATCTCACATCGGCACGAGGCCGGGATGATATCCATGGCGGTGCTGGAGGATATTCGTATCGGCGCGAAGCCGTGTCTAGCTGATTTGTGTACAATCTTGTGGCCAAATGGGCTGGAGAATGCAGGGTAACTCCTTTGTCAAAAATTCACTAAAGTCACCGAAGTGGAGCTGGAAATGGCTCGAGTACACTAGGGGTATTTCATTGATAAAACGGTTGGAGGTGTTCTGCATTCCATGCTCTTGGCAAGGCTCGTCCTGCCATATCCGTTAGGCGGTAGGATCCCGTGTGCAGTGCTTTGGTGACCTGATACGGGCCTTCCCAGTTTGGGGCTAGCTTCCCCTGATGAGCTGGGTCAGATGCAATGGTCCGTCTAAGGACGAGGTCCCCTTCCTTGAACGATCGCGGGCACACCTTTTTGTTGTAGTGCTTAGCTACCTGTTGCTGGTTAACCGCAATCCGTATTTGGGCTTGTTCTCTCATTTCTTCTATGAGGTCCAAGTTGGCCCATAACCCTGGCTCATTGGTGAGTGGGTTGTAATTGGCGATCCGGTGTCACGGCATCTGTGCCGAAGGAAAGTCGGAAGGGAGATTCGCCCGTGGCTGTTTTCGGAGTGGTCCGATCGGCTCATAGTATGTGCTGTAATTCGTCCAACCACCTCCCTTTTGCCCCCTCGAGTCTGGTTTTGATGCCTTGCAACAAGATCTTGTTAGTGGCCTTCGTCTGACCGCTAGTTTGCGGATGCTTCACTGCGCCGCGTTGGTGCTCAATACGATGCTCCGCACAGAACACCACAAAGACCTTGTTATCGAACTGCTTGCCATTATCCGTGATGAGAACTCGTGGGACTCCGTACCGATATACAACCGACTTGATGAAAAAGGCCCTGATGGCGCTTTCTGGAATGCTGGATAACGCCTCCGCCTCCGCCCATTTAGTGAAATAATCCACGGCGACGTCCACAAATTTTCGCTGATAACGCGCCGGTGGGAAAGGGCCCATGATATCCATGCCCCATGTGGCAAATGGGATGGGAGCTGCTTCGATGGGGCATAGGGGTGCGGCCGGGAGGTGAGATACCGGTGCGTACATTTGACAGTTGGAGCACCGCTTGACGTAGTCGATACAATCTTGCCGCATTTTCGGCCAATAATATCCCTGGCATAATATCTTGTGCGCGAGGACTCTACCCCCCTGGTGTGCACCACATATGCCCTCATGTACTTCCTTGACAGCTTGCGCCGCCTCGGAAGGACGTAAACAACGGAGCAGTGGGAACGGGAAAGCCTTCTTGTACAGGACGGCCTCCTCCACGACGTAATGGCTACCTTTAGATTGGATGCGTCTAGCCTCTTTCTTATCTTCTGGTAGTTGACCATTTTGGAGAAAGGAAAAGATTGGATCCATCCACGATGGTTCAGACACTACGGGCAGTATGGCCTTGGTTGTGGCATCCACGGAGGAGTGGGTTAGAACTTCGGTATACACCGAAGGATCCAGATCTCTCAAGTCCGACGTGAAAATTTTGGATAAAGAGTCCGCCAATGTGTTCTGGTCCCGGAGTACGTGATGCAGAATGAAGTGGTCGAATGCGGACGCGGCCTCTTGGACCTTTGCGAGGTAAGCGAACATACTCGGTTTCTTTGCCTCGTAGTCTCCATTGACCTGACGTACTAACAGCTGGGAGTCGCTAGACGCTTCGACCCGCCGAGCCATAACTGCCTTGGCAAGGCGAAGTCCCGCGATAAGGGCCTCATACTCGGCTACATTGTTGGAGACTTGGAACATGAATCGAATACCGCAGCGAATTTGAAAACCCTCTGGGCTAGTGAGGATGAATCATGCACCGCATTGAGTTTTGCTTGATGCCCTGTCAACAAACAGGGTCCATGCATGTGTTTGCTCTTCTGGGGGTGAGTCGTCGATAGCGGGGTCTACGGCAGGGGAGGCCTCAATTAGGAAGTCGGCCAGCGCCTGGGCTTTGATGGTTGTACGAGGCTTGAAGTAAAGGTCGAAATCTTCTAATTCGACGGCCCAGTTGATGACTCGTCCAGAAATGTCTGACTTAGATAAAATCTTCTTCAGAGGTTGATCAGTCAGAACGGTGATGGAGTGCGCCTGGAAGTACGGGCGTAGCTTACGCGCGGACGTGACTAACGCCAGTGCGAATTTTTCAATGAACTTATACCTAGTATCGGCGTCCAGCAGGACCTTGCTGACATAATAAATGGGGCGTTGGACGCCCTCTACTTCTTTGATCAGTATCGCGCTGACCGCTCTTGAAGAAACGGCCAAGTATAACTCCAAAGTGTCTCCTACCTCGGGCTTTACCAGCAATGGGGGAGATGTCAGGTATTTCTTTAGTTCTTCGAATGCCTGTTGGCACTCGGCCTTCCACTGGAAGGTCTTGTTGCCCTTCAGGGTTTGGAAAAATGGTAGGCATTTGTCCGTAGAACACGACATGAACCGGCTGAGCGCAGCGACTCGTCCGGTGAGCTCTTGCACCTGTTTTATCCGGGTGGGTGCTGTCATTTTCAGAATGGCCATAATTTTTTCGGGATTTGCCTCGATCCCACGGCTTGAAACCATGAAACCCAGGAACTTTCCCGAAGTGACCCCGAATGCGCATTTTGCGGGATTGAGGCGCATTCTGTGCCTTCGGAGTACACTGAATGCCTCTTCTAGGTCACGAACATGGTCGTTCTCGGTTAAACTTTTCACCAGCATGTCGTCAACGTACACCTCCATGTTGCGCCCAATTTATTCGGCAAAGATCTTGTTGACCAACCTCTGATAGGTGGCTCCAACATTTTTGAGGCCAAATGACATTACATCATAACAGAAGGTCACAAAGGTGGTCTTCTCCGCGTCGACCGTGTGCATCCTAATTTGGTTATAACCGGTATAGGCATCCATAAAGCTCAATTGGGCGTGTCCGACAGTAGCATCGATGAGCTGGTCAATCCGGGGCAGGGGAAGCTATCCTTGGGGCAAGCCTTGTTAAGATCGGTATAGTCAATGCAGATGCGCTACTTGTCACCAGCTTTGGGGACCATTATCAAGTTGGCTAGCCACTTTGGATAGTGTAGTTCTCGGATGAATCCGGCATCGAGCAATTTCCCTACCTCGACGTCGATGATTTACTGGCGGGATGTGGCAAAGGACCTTCTTTTTTGGCGCACTGGTCGACGGTTGGGGTCCACATTGAGGCAGTGCTGGGCCACCTCCCTGGGGATTCCTGGCATGTCGGCCACTGACCAGGCGAAGACGTCGGCATTGGCTTGTAAGAACGTCACGAGTGCCCCCCGCTGCGATTCACTGAGGGAAGACCCTATCTGTACGGTCCCATCAGGGTTACCCTCAGCAAGGGGAACTTGGATTAGGTCATCCGCTGGCGCACCCCTCTGCTGCTTGGGATCGTCTCTCAGATCCTAAATTTGCACCGGCAGGGCCCTTGCGGGTTTCTTGTGGTCGGTAAGCTCCTCCGAGTAACATTTTTGGGACAGTAGTCGACGGGTAACAATCGGTCAAGGGGGATCTCCATGCACCGGAAAGCTTGCCAGTAGATGATGTCGGCGGAGCTTCCCGTGTCTACCATGATTTTATGCACGTTGCTTTCTTCAATCCGGAGGGTGACGACAATAGCGTCTTCATGGGGTAGTTTTAATCCGCACAGGTCCTCATCACTGAATGTGAGGAAGTCCCCCGTGCGAGCCCTCTTTTCGGGCCACTCAGTTGACTTGACGCTTCGGGCGTAGGCCTTCCTTGCTTTAGCTGAGGTGTTACCGGTCGCTGATCCGCCTGTTATAGTCCAAGCCTTCCGCCCTTGAGTGGCGGGATTATAACCGTCACCGTCCACCGAGGCCGAAGTGTCCACTGCGGCCAATAGAGGTTGGTAGGACTCTTTACGACTTTCTGTGGCCGGGGTAGTCGCTGCGGGCAACGAGGGACGACAGGAATCGTGATGGCCTTCTACGGCCGAGGTGGCCACTGCGGCCAACGATGGTCGACAGGCAGGTGGACTCTTTCCGCCCCATGCCCCGATTCCTGAGCCGCTGGGAAGGCCTGAGCTAACTGCTGGCCGATACCGGGGTTTGGGGCGTCTAACCATATAGACGCGTTCATAGGGTATATCTTCTTCTGTCGACGGGTCAATGACATGGAGCGGAAAGGGAGATGGAGTCTGGTCTTCACGCTGCTGGGACACCCTTGGATCGGTCCTCTGCCTGGTCCTCCCTCTGGCTGCCAAGGAGTTGGGCACTCGACTCTTCCTGTGTCTGTTGGGGAGTACGGTCGAGCTGGCACAGAATGACACCGATGTCCCGATGCGCTGGCGTCGGCCTCCTTTCCCTCCTTTCCTCATGCTGGATAGGCTCTTGCTTGCGAGGCCTCTCTGGGTAGCGAGGCTTGGCGGGCCTATCCCTCCTCCTTTCTCCCCGGGCGGGTTCTTTCCGTATGTCCCTTCTCTCTTGCCTCCTTGGTTCTTTGTTCTCTTGACGCCGAGATTCTCGCTCTGGCGTTCTTGTCCTTGGTGGGAGAGGTAATCTTCTTCGATCCTCGGCCGTGGTAGCCGGTACTCTCGGAGCATTGTGATCTACATATTGCTTGTAATAACCTCGCTGGATGAGGTCTTCAATTTCTGCTTGTAGATTGCGACATTCATCGGTCGTGTGGCCGATGTCGCGGTGATACTGACAGTACTTATTGGGATTGCGCTTTCTAGCTTCAGTGACTATCTTATGGGGCCTCTGAAGGTATCCATCGTCCGCGATGAGAGTGTACACGTCACCGAGGGACCTGTTAAGTGGGGTATAGTCACTGAATTTCTTTTGCAGCAAACCCCTGACGCGCGCCTCTTCTCTCCGGGATCTTTTGCTTTCTCCGGGGCGGGCGAGGTCTGGCCTCTCGTCAGTCCGCTTGTGCAGAGTATCTTCCAGACTCTTTCTAGCTTCATAGATTTTGTTGGCGCTGGCGAATTTCTCGCATCTTGCCAGGAGCTCTTGTAGATCGGCAGGTTCCTTCTTAGCGATGGAAAATCTGAACCTTGTGTCGGTGACTTCTGCTCTCAATGTAGCGAAGTGAACTGCCTCGTCAATGTCTTTGACTTGGAGCACCTCCAAGTTAAACCTGGCTAAGAAGGCCCTTAGGGTTTCTCCGGATCTTTGCCGCATATTCATCAGATGGGCGCTTGTCTTCCGCTGCACCCTGCTACCCTGGAAGTGCATCCGAAATAGTTTACCCATGGTTTTGAATGAGTCGATTGACCGTGGGGGGAGGTTATTGAACCACATCCGTGCCGCCCCTTTGAGTGTGAGCGGGAAAGCTCTACACATGATTGCATCGGGGTTTACGTGCAGGACCATTGCCCCAACAAAGTTGTTCAAGTGTTCAATGGGGTCGATAGAACCATCGTAAGAGTCGATAGGGGGCATGCTAAATCGCTTGGGTAGAGGGACCCTCATGATGATGTCGGTCAGGGGGTTGTCCGTGGAGTAGTCCCTGTCTTCATCTTGGGACACTCCCGCCTTCTCCATTGTTTCGACCTTTCGGTGAAGAACTGCCAACTGGTCTGCTATTTGTGTAGCGACTACAGGGTCCATGGGGGCACTGGGCTTGTCTGTCCCAACGGCTCCTTCCGGTAGTACTATTCGCTGAGGGACCAAGAGCTCTTCTAGGTCCTCTTCATCGACCCTGGGTACTGGCCGGCTGGGGACCAAGTCTGTCCCGAGCCGGAATTCTCCCATGGTGTGAGGTCGAGCTTGTGCCGCTTAGCTCGGGGGCAGGGTGAGTGTTGGCTCCCGGCTGGGCAGGTCGGCCTCCGCTCTGCCTTGGCCGATCTCGGGGTGGGTCCTGATGGAGGTCGTCGTCTTGGTGCGGTGTCGCCCGGGGGACGAAGCCAATTAGAGGTCGAGATGAGGCCTCCGCCGCTGGAGTTGGCAATCCTTGCACGAATCTTGCCAATACCGCGAGCTGCTGCGTAACAGTTTCGAACTGTTCGTAGGTGGCGAATGCCTCTGGTGCAGGCGCTTGGGCTGCTGCCTGCTTTCAGCGATCTTGATTGGGTCGGGCCTCCGACCTGTCTCCTTCTTCCGGATTCACACGTTGATCGAGTGATGGGGAGTTGGGACTGACCCTGTGACTTCTGGTCCGTCGTGGACTCATGATTGAAGATTCCTCCCTAATTTTATCTTAAGAAATCAGAACTCACGGGCCCCACGGTGGGCGCCAAACTGTTTCGGCCTGGATCCGTCCTGTGGGTCCTCTCCAAGCTGACTGGACCTACAAGACAAGGAAAAGCAAAGGGGGGGAGGCGGGCTGGATGCCCCGGGTCCACTCCGATGCCAAAGTCAGGCTCTGTGAACAGTCAATGGGCTCGGTGTTGAGCCCACTAAGATATTGTAAAGTGTGGGGTGAGGTGAGATTTTTCGACCGATGTGTCAGAGCGTGAATCTCAAGGAGTAATAAGTGAGCGGTAAATGTTGTGTGTTAAAAACCTCGGGATTCGCCCTATTTATAGTGAATAGTGCAAAACCCTGAAATATCGAGTTTACCCTTTCTTCCTGTGCTTGAGGGGTAATACCGTTCCTATCCTTTGTCAAATGGCGAATCTCCACGTGGCGCTGATATTGTGTCCTACGTGTCAAGGGAATGATCCCAGTGTGGCATAATTCCCTAACAACCAAAACTGATTAATAATCCGTTTTGATAAACATTTTGAAACTGTTTAATAAATGGTTCGATTTTGGTTTTACTCATTACAGACCGAATAGAAACCGAACCGCACTGTTTAACACCCTTAGTTTAAACTCAATGGATGCCCTAAGTAAAACATGAAACCAAACCAAGCGACTTTTGGAAATTGTCCAATTTTCTTTTTGGAACCAGAAAGTGTCTAAAATTTTGAATTCAGTCCTTTGTATGAGTACATGGCTCCATGCAGCCTAACATTTTTTTTTTTTTTTTCATTTCTTATTTTCCAAGTTTTAAGATTTTCCTTCTTTAGAATTACCCCCGTTTAATTTGTTCGGCCATCGGTCTTGTTTTTAAAACTATGCATTAAGCTGATACGGTGGTCCTAGTAAAAACAGAGGGAAAATTTGATCAGATGAAAACCCCACGAGTGACAGAATCATTTTCTTTTATACGCTCTAAGGTCAATGTCTGCCATTATTCATTCGGTCATACACAACAGACCACCTCACTAAATTAATGAATCCTTTTGATGGATCAGCTCAAATGGTGATCTTGACTCATAAATGAATTTTCTTTCTTCCTCGGCGAACTCATAAATGAATTCAAAAAAGTAGTTATTATCCCCATCAAACCTTCTCCTAAGGGGGAAGGGTCTCAATTCCCAAGCCTTATTTAACAAGGTGAGCAAGCCAACCTCATTAATGCACACATTTCTTTTGACTGGATTAAAAGAAAATATCGGGACCCCATATCTAGAAGGTGGCGGCATGTTTAAGACCTGGGAGTAAATTGCATGATTTTAGCATCTTCCAAAGAAATACTTCATATGATTATAACTCAACATATTTCATTTTGATTTTCAGTAGGATAGAGGATGAGTGAAATTGTCATATTATAATTTGATGGTCATCGATTTAAAACGTCAAAAGAGTCTGTAACATGATAAGGTTGCGATATTGCGTACATTTTGCCTTTACTCAGACACTGCCATAGCGGGATCCTCATGCACTAAGACAGTTTTTTTAATTTTTTATTTTTGTTAAGGATCAATAAAGAATAAAATTTATTTTTTTTTTGATAAAATCAAATGGGGACGGTTTTTGTACACAATCAAGGTAAGGGTGTTAAACGGTACGATTTTGGTTTAATAGTGCGGTTCGATTTCGGTTTGATGTGTAATGAGTAAAATCAAAACCAAACCATTTATTAAAGGGTTTCAAAATCTTTACCAAAATCGATTATTAATCGGTTTCGATTTTTTGGTTTTTAAATGGTTTCATTGCTAGGAAAGAGAGGAACAGAGTTTTAGGAATAAAGTAGAGGGAAATCAAAAGAATTCATTAAAATAATTTTAATCATATATGAAAATGGTTATGATTTAAAAGTATGTCATGTGGAAAATATTAAAATATAATTTATTTATACAAATATAAACATTTAGTACTATGAGATTAAAGTAAAGGTTTAATCGGTTTTAACGGTTTCAAATAGTTGATTTAAATGGATTCATTCATGAAATCAGAATCGAACCATTTAATTAAATGGTTTCATTTCTAAAACCAGAATCGAACTATTTAATAATCGATTTCACAATTTTGATTTAAACGGTTCGATTTGATTTCAATACATTGTTTAGTTTCATTTTTGACACATTTAAATTAAGCTATCAATCCCTCATTCAATATGAGAGGGATAGTTTTGAGATTACTCTCTTTATCTAACAGTTTAAAGTATGATTGTATATATACACAGTCATATAGAACACTTTTTACCCAAACTTTATTTCCATGTTACAAAATGCAATTTCTAACATGATGGTAAAGGGTGTTTCAGGTAAATGTCCAGAACGTTTTGGAGCCAGTTGAGCTCCTCATGATAGAGATTCAAACTCTCAATAATTTTTTTTTTGTTGTTAAAAGTCAGAATTTTTTATTCGATAAAAAAAGTTATAGATCTCTGACCCCTAAAATCTCATCTTTAGCAATGCCATCAACAATACCCAATCAAAGATCAAAAAATAAGAACAACATTTAATAGAATTGAAATCTAGGACGCCCAGAATCATTCCACACAACACCTCTTGCCACATATCCGGGCAATGATCCCACACATCCTAGTTGTGCATGGTTCACTGCAGCCAGCTTAGCCAAGTCGTCAGCCACTGAGTTAACCTCTCAAAAACAATAAGTAATTAAACCTAACGGCTCCAATATGGCCGGGTTTCTCAAAACCCTAACCTTAACCCTGACTATTTAAACTTCATCCTAACCCAGTCCATTCATGTCAAGGTAAAAAAAATACAACCCTAACCTTGATCCTGGCAGGGTTAGACCTAACCCTAAAATACCCTGATTGATTCTGACAGAGTTGGTGTCACACCCCAATTCCGGTTGAACCAGAAGTGTGAGTGAACCGGTTCTAAACCACGGTTCACACCAGGATCTCAATAGACCGTGTCAACCAATCATTCCCAAGCAGTCTAACATAATCAGAGATTAAATACATAGCAACAGAATATAATTAAATGAACTGAGTACTATGTTATAATTAAAATAAATACTCCAATTATTCCATCATTCACCAAAATTTAAATTATAATTATTACAAAGTATTAACAAAATAAACCCATCACTGAGAGAATACACAGAACGAGCACTCGCATGACGCATCATGCTCGTCCTCTACAGTCTGTGATTCCAAAGCCGCCAACGAGCTGTAAGCTAGAGCAGACATGAAGTCTTCCACTGAGTAACCTGCATCAAGATCTGAAAAAGAAAAGGATATATCTGGGTGAGCTCACAACATAGCTCAGTAAGTACAAGACTAATGCAATAGTACAATATGCATGGAATAACATTACAATTTGGGTCAGGTATAACTTACAAATATGCTATGGTAAGGTTTGGCGGCCACCGCACCTCCATGCACGAGAGTGTGAGCACACCCAACAGTCAGACACCTATCACACTACTGCTGTTGCCCCACATCACTCACACCAGTATGGAGATAGGACTCGAGTCTGGCGGGCAGGAAGAACCACAATCTCACGTCCTCCCCCTGATACCCCACACCGTACCAGTACCTAAACCCCTACTGGCAAGGGCTTGCAAGTGTGATCCGTTTCTAACCAGTCCTAGATGTCATTACAGTACCAATGGACTTACAGTACCAATGGTCTTACCCCAGCACGACTCCCTACGTCATAGAGATAGGGCTCGAGTCTGACGGACAGACATAACCACAATCCCACGTCCTCTCCCTGATACCCTAGTCGTACCAAGTCTGCTAAGGTAAAAGACGATACGAAAAGGTGTTAGCTGTGGATATATCCAGGGTTCCACTCCCCTTCATATTCCACACACTAACTAAAACATACACATGCCTAACACCCAACAATCCTAGCATATGAAATGCATGAATAGATAGTAATGACAGAAATAATTACATGGCAAGTGAGATGCACAGACAACAAACATTATATCCAGATACAGAATAAATCACAAAGGTTTACTGTTAATTAGTTATTTAGGTTTGGGGTCTTGTTCCTTACCTGACGCGTGATATCAATCCCGTTCTGCGTCACAGGGTTCACTCACGCTATCTACAGGTCCTACATAATCACATTTATATGTTAGAACCCATTCATTAATGTTACAGAGGTCAAAACCAGGTTTGGCCAAGCAAACCAAGCTCGGGAGGCATACCGGTCGCAGGTACCGGTTGCAGTATTGTGCAACCGGTATGTGTGACCGGTATATACCGGTTGCACTTACCGGTCTCACTCAGATCTCACTGAGTGAGACCGGTATGTGCCTGCGGTATATACCGCAAGCCCATACCGCTGGACCTTGCGTCCAACCAGTATACCCCACGGTTTGGATCCAAAAGCGAGATCTCGGATCTCCCCTCCTTGTCGGCTAATGATTAGGTCTCTAGGATTTCTCCTATCCCCCACTAAGGTCCAAGCCTTTCAATGGCCTTCTGATTTCAGCTAGAAAGCCGTATCAACCCTAGGTTAGATCCGAATGAGTAAAACAAATGGAAATTATAGGCTTTTTGGACCGCTGCGCCGCTTCGCGGTTCCGATCCGACATCCTAAAATTACTAAGAGGATAGAGCACTTACCGATGGTGTCTGTCGGTTGGCGGCGTGCTCTTCCTTCCTGGGCGGCTTCCACCTCCTTGCTCCTTCTCAGCTCTTCTCCAGACGGCTAGGGTTTTTGAGAAGGAGCAATGGAGTGTCTCCTTCTCTATTAATAGAGGGTGGCCGTTCATGGGAAGGTTTCCCTCAGTTGAAAACTTTTCCAGTTTTCATTCTGAGAGAAAGGCCTGCTGGAGTCCGTCTCCAGTCGAAACATGGCATACCGGTCGCACATACTGGTTGGAGTGCCTGCAACCGGTATAGTCCAACCGGTACACCATACCGGTTGCACATACTGGTTGCACTGACCGCAACCGATATAGTCAAACCGGTATGAGACTTAGACATTTTTTTACAGTTTACTTACCTGAAATTTGAGTGGCTTGTCACCCGGCTTTGCCCTCCGGTCTGGTTATGATTGGGAGACCTGTCATCATATATAACCATAGATTAGACCCGGTTTTAGAATACGATTCTTACAGTTGGGCTGGGATTCTTGCTCGGATTGATCCTGATTGACCCTAAAACATATAACAAATTATCAAATAACATTCATATAATAATTGTAACTTAAATATATAACAAACACAAATGTATATATATAGGGTCGGGCCGGACTCAACCCAAGGAGTCAATCCTAACCCAATCCAACTCTACCAAAGTTGATCAAAATTTAGGCTCTAACCCAACCCTGTCAAGGTTCAGACCAGGTTCAACCCTGCCAGAGTTCAAGGTGGGTTTAGATGAGTTTGAGTTGTCAAGATAAAACTTGCACCCCTAATGACAAGTCTCAATGTCAAAACAAAGACTTCCACCTGTGCAAACAAAACCATGGGATGCTGTTGGCGCATAAACAATGGGATCCACATCCTGTCCTCCCAGTGGTTATGGGAGGACAGTGGCAACCTGCCCTGGATGGCCGCCACGTGGCTCTCAGTAAATCCGAGACCCACGTCCGAGCCGACACTCAGCCGACAAGCCGAGTCGACAGGGGTTGTCGGCTCAAACGTGGGTCTCAGATTCAACCGAGAGCCACGTGGCAGCCATCCGAGATGGGTTGCCGTGTCCTCCCAAAATCACTGGGAGGAGACGATGTGCATCCTAAACAATGAATCCTTAATCGGACAATCACATTCCACCCAAATGATGGTGAACCCCAAACGGATGGCCTCTTGTAGACCTTTAGCTAAGCGCCGCGCTCAATAGTCAAGTTTATTGCATGGTGATAGCCTTAGAAGAAACAATTCATAAGTCTCGGAGTTGGGACTTAGGATATCAATGCTGGCATTACTAGTTGGAACTTGGAAGTGAACCAATGTTAGGAGTAAGGGTGTCAATGTACGATATCAGTAATTTGGTACGATTCTGGTACGGTACAAGAAATAAAAAAAAACCTTTACCATTAATTATCTTATCATATAGGTAAAAATATGATTTTCCTTTATTTTTAATAATTAGGAGGGATGGTATATGGTTCGAAATAGGATTTTTTTTAATCTAATACGGGTTTTGGTTTCTACTT
>CM053276.1:76322466-76341466 GCA_028583415.1 Protea cynaroides | reverse complement strand
CGAGCGATCAGGCAGAGAAGGTTGCAACATAGCAGTCCACCTGCTGTCCTCCATGGTCGCCATGTTAATGGCAAAGGCCGTGGGCGTGGTCGCGGTACTGGTTTTGCCCAGGCTCATCAAATAAAGACTACTGATGTTGATGTTGCCCCCCCTGGACATGATGATTTGATGAACCAGCTTCATCATCTTTTATCTCAATCGAGCCCTTCTCCATCTATATCAGCTACTGCCTCCCTGCCAAGGTCCTCTTCTTCCAACTTTGCCAGTTCAGGTACGTCCATCGGTGGTCATAGTTCCTCTTCTGCTTCCACTCCTTCGATCATTGACTCAGGGGCTACCGACCACATGACTAGTTCTTCCCCCTTTTTTTTTTCTTTGAGTATTTTCCCAGTTCTGGTAAAGGTAACATTCGGGCTGCTTTACATATGTGGCATCACCGTTTGGGTCACCCACTTGTTAGGAATTTAGTCAAACTTTTTGTTCAATTTTCAAAGCCACGTAAGTCAGACGAGTTTTTTGTAATGCTTGCATTTTTGCAAAGCAGACTCGATCTGTTTATCCTATTTCCAATAAACGCAATGCAACTCCCTTATTTAATACATTCTAATGTTTGGGATCCCTTTCAGTGTCTCGGTAAGTAGCTATAAATGGTTTGTCACTTTCATTGATTGCTATACTCGTCTCACCTGGATTTATTTGCTCCGCCACAAGAATAAGGTATTTTGCTGCTTCCTGCTTTTTCATCAGATGGTTCAGACTCGGTATGCTGCGAAGGTCGCCATCCTCCGTAAAGACAATGGAACAGAATATATAGATAGGTCTTTATAATCTACCTAGCTGAGCACGGTATTATTCATCAAACCAGTTGTGTAGATACTCCTGCTCAGAATGGTGTGGCTGAACGCAAGAATCACCATTTGTTGGAGCTTGCTCGGTCCTTGATGTTTCAGATGCATGTCCTTGCACTATACTGGAGTAAGGCCATTCTTACAGCAGCTTAGCTCATCAATCGGATGCCCTCGCGTGTTCTTGACTTTCGTTGTCCTATGGAGATACTCTTGGGTACTTCGACATTTGTTGTTCCTCTGAAGGTGTTCGGTTGTGTGTGTTTTGCCTGTAACCATCACCACCATGGCAAGCTCAGCCAACGTGGCCTTCGGTGTATTTTCGTTGGCTACTCTGTAAAGAAAAAGGGATACAAATGTTACCATCTGTCATCTCGCCGGATGTTTGTCTCCACGAATGTGGTCTTCCATGAGACTGAGGCGTTCTTTTTGGCCCCTGTACCTCTTCAAGGGGAGTCTTTTGGTTTTCATAAAGATGTGCTTGGACCTCTTGAGTCTCTTCTTGAGTATCTTCCCACTGCTGCTGTCCCAGTTGCTCCAGCTATTACTCTAGATGAGACTCCAAATGAGACACCAAACACTGGGATGGAGGTTTCGGTTTTGGCTTCTCAGCCCCCAGTTTCCCCATTAAAGGTGTTTACTCGTTCAAGGTCCAAACGGCAACAAGAACAAGATACCGTCACTACCACTGCACCACTCTAATCATCATCAACTGATCTGAGATCTGTTCCTCCTCCATCTGGTGAGCCTACTTCAAACTCTACTATTAAGTTGCCTATTGCTCTTCGAAAAGGTGTATGATCTTGTACTCAACATCCCATTTCTAACGTTATGTCTTATGAATCTTTGTCTCCTTCTTTTCACGCATTTGTTTCCTCTCTATCCTCTATTTCTATCCCGCCAAGGCAAGAAGCTTTGACTGATCCCAAATGGAAGGTTGCAATGTTGGAAGAGATGCATGCTCTTGACAAGAATGAGACTTGGGATCTTGTCACTCTTTCTTTGGGGAAGAAACTAATATAATGCAAAGGGATTTTTACAATGAAGTAGAAAATTGATGGTACTGTTGATAGGTACAAGGCGCGATTAGTCGCCAAGAGCTATACTTAAACATTCAGCATTGACGATCAAGAAACTTTTGCCCCTGTTGCCAAGTTGAATATTGTTTGCGTCCTTCTCTCTCGTGCTGTCAACCTTGGATGGCTTTTACATCAATTAGATGTAAATAATGCTTTTCTTGATGGGGAGATAGAAGAGGTGTACATGGACGTGCCTCCTGGTTTTTCTGGACCTCCGACATCTAGTAAGGTCTGTAAATTGAAACGGGCCTTATATGGTCTAAAACAATCTCTCGAACCTAGTTTGGACGCTTCCATAGAGCCATGATATGTGTGGAGTACAAACAGAGTGATGTTGATCACACTCTGTTTATCAAGAATGGTGAGTTAATTACTGTTCTTATTATGTTTGTAAATGATATAGTGGTTACAGGGAGTGATACTACTGAAATCTCTTACTTGAAGACCTTTTTGGGCACTAAGTTTGAATTAAAGACCTTGGTCAATTACTGTATTTCCTAAGGATTGAGGCTGCTCGTTCTACTAAAGGTATCTTCTTCTCTCGACGGAAGTATACCCTTGACTTATTGTCTGACACTGGGATGCTTGGGTGCAAGCCTGCTGACACTCCACTTAAGGCCAATTCTTGTCTGTCACAAAAAGATGGGGAGCCGGTTGACAAAGGTGGATATTAGAGATTAGTTGGCTGTTTAACTTATCTTTTTCATACCAGACTAGATATTGCCTTCACTATCAGCATGGTTAGCCAATACATGCATAACCCCTACTCTAGTCATTTGGATGCTATGTATCGGATCCTGCGTTACTTAAAATCTGCTCCTGGTTGTGGTGTCCTTTTCTCTCCTCATGAGCATAGGCATTTTGAAGCTTACACTAACGCTAATTGGGCTGGTTCATCTGAGGATAGACGCTCTACATTTAGATATTGTCATTTGATGGGGGGAAATATGGTTACATGGAAAAGCAAGAAACAGGCTATGGTCGCTTGTTCTGGTGCAGAAGCTTAATTCAAGGTTATGGCTCATGGTATTTGTGAGTTTCTTTGGCTCAAAGGTCTCATTCAAGACTTATGTGTCCCTATTCAACTTCCTATGCAGCTCATTGTGATAGCAAATCCGCTATTATTATTGCTCATAAACCGGTTCAACATGATAAAACGAAGAATGTTGAGATAAATTGTCACTTCAGCAAGGAGAAGTTAAAACAAGGTCTCATTTGCATTCCATTTGTCACATCTGAAGACAAGTGGGCAGATGTTTTTACCAAGGGCCTCCTGCCAAGGTGTTTCATGTTAGATGTTATTGTGATTAAGGTTTCAATCAAACCCATTCCAATCCATACATGAACCCTAGAATACAATGGAAAAGCCGTAAACTGTAAATCATAAAAACATACCTGTTTGAAGAGATCGATTCCAGTATGTTCCAAGACGCTCTCCAAGCTTTGATTGAAATCCCTTGGCCACAGTCTTCCACAACCTCCAGAGGATATCTTGATGTCTCTTGCTAATGGGTCCACAGAGAACTCGATTAGCTGTGGCTATGGGGACTCTAACTCAATATTTATAGAATACTACTGTAAGACCCGCACTCCATGAACCCGATCTAAACCTTTAATTCATGTCGTAACAGGTCTTCCAATCATTACCGGGGCAGACAGGACGAACGGATGACAACCAGGTACGAAAACGGACCTAATGTATGATATTTTTTACACCGGTCGATGGTACTGGTCGATGGGTCGACGGTACCGGTCGACCGGTATGTCTACGTGAACAGACTACTTAGATTCGGAAACGGATCTCTGCGGGTCCCACTTTTCAAATCTCGAGTCTATGGACTTTCCTAATGTAAGGAAACTTCCTAAACTCTATCCTAATCTATTTAAGGACCCCTAAACCTCCTTAGAACTTTTTCATTGATCCTCACAAACCCTCGAGAGGAGAAAGAGAACGAAGAAGGAGAAAGAGCTATGGAAAGAGGGAGAGGAGCCGCCGTTTGCTATTGGACGAAGAACACCATACTTGCGAACCAACGGTAAGTGCTTGAACCTTCCTCTAAGTTAAGCGTTATAGCTGATTAATCATGAATTAATCAATACCATGCAAGGCGAGGTATTGATTTAAAACCCTTAAATTTGCCGTCAAACCCTAATACAGTCGATGAACCCTAGATTCGCATTCTAGGCTAAGGATCATCGAAACTAAGACTTGAATGGAACATGAAACAACTCTAACTCGTTGCTCAGCCCTAGAATGCATAGGAGAAACCCTAGAACCAATAGGGGGTGACCGACGGAAGGCGAACACCGAATTGATGGTCTTCCGGAGGCATACCGGTCGACCATACCGGTCGCACCATATGCGACCGGTACTGCGACCGGTACCTCTCGAAGACTGGTCTGTGGGGGACCGGTCGACCATACCAGCCGCACCTTTCCCCACAGTGCCGAGACCGGTACTGCGATCGGTATGCACTGTGAGGAGTGTTTTTGACCCAGTTGGTTTTTCGACCAACATAAACCCTAAAAAAATTATTCTAATTCAACCCTAACATCGTGTAGGACCTTATGATAGCGAGTTTGGATTTTGTGACGCGGAGCAAGTTAGCAATCAAACGTCAGGTAAGGGAATCGGACCTAAACCCTAATAACCTAATAACAGTAAAACGTTGTTAGTAATTATGATTCTGTGGAATGGTGTTTGTGCATACTCGCATGTCATCTTTACTTTCAATTATTATATTGTTCATGCATACTCGTTATGCTAAGATGTGACTGTTAGGCATGTGATTGTTTTTATTGGTGTGTGGAGTGGGAAGAGCCTGGGTTCTAGGATCATTCCTCACACTAGCACCTTTTCATATCGCTTCTGTCTTAGCATGCTTGATGCGGGTAGAATATCAGGGGAAGGAACTGGCACTGTGGTCTCCAGCCTGGCCACTAAACTCTAGCTCTATCTCTATGCCGTAGGGAGCTGTGCTGGGATAGGGCCTACTTTGATGACATATAGGATTGGTTAGTTGCGAGCCCAGTTTGCAAGCCCTCGCCAATAAGGGCTTACGTGTTGGTATGGGTAAGGCATCAGGGGAAGTGTTGGTGGTGTTTGATCCGGACACTTTAGCTCTATCTCTATTCCATAGTGGGTGCATATAGGACGACAGTGGTGTTTGATCCATTGAGCGGATTCACACAGTCGTATATAGAGGTGCGGTGGCCGCCAATCCTTTCTATAGCACATTGCAAACTTAAAACCAGACCATAATGTGAATGTTACTCATGCATGATGTGTGTTGCATTGTCTGATTGTCTTACTGATCTAAGTTGTGAGCTCACCCTTGTATATATACATGTTTTTAGATGTTGATGCAGGTTACACTGTCGAGGACTACGTGAATGCTCCAGTATATGAAAGAGCTGCTGCCCTGGAAGTGCAAGCAGGGGAGGACGAGCATGACGCTTCATGCGAGTGCCATTTCTGCGTGTACCTCAAGGATATTGGATTTGTTTATTTTATTTATTTTCAGTTGGATTTATAAGTGATGTAAGGATAATTATTTACGTTTTGATGTTTTGAATAATTGGATATTTTATTTAAATTATCAATAGAGAACTCAGTTCATTTAATTTAAGACTTCCGCTGTATTTAATTATATTCTGATTATGGTTATGTGCAATGGTTTGTATGAGTGGACACGGTCTTATTGAGATCCTGGTGTGAACCGTTGGTTCAGTGACGGTTCACTCACACTTCTGGTTCAACCGGAATTGGGGTGTGACAACTGCTTTAACCCTAAAACCCTTCCCACAATATAATTAAGATTACCAAACCTATCTCATACTGTGTGACAAACCAAACCAAACCTGTTCCACCGTATTAATTAGACTCCCACTGAATAACTGATTTAGGTAATTAATTAAGCCCACATATAAGTCTAACATTTCATCCTATTATGTCCAAGTTGGGAATGATAGATATCTATGCCCCAACTTGAGGGGAAGTACTGGAATGTCTAGGTTCAATGTAACCTACCTCACCTACCTTGTCTAGATTCGATGTATGTTTAGGTTCAATGTAACTTACCTCACCTACCTCACCTGCCTTTTCTTTCTTTCCTTTTATGTAAATCATTTTACGCTATAAATGAAACATGACCTCTGTCATTCTAGATAAGTCAAACCATTATTCCAATACAGCTTATTGCCATCTCCTTATCTAGGTTTTTATCCTAGTTCTTCTCCATCTGGTAATCTCGCACCTACTTCTCCTAGTCTTTCTAACCCATCTCTTGATTTACCCCATGATGTCTAGAAGGGAATGAGATCTTGTACGCATCATCCAATTGCTCAGGTGGTGTCGAATGACTCTTTGTCTCCATCCTATCAGGCTTTTGTGTCTTCTTTGTCTTCTATTTCGCTTCCCCGAAACTAGCAGGAGGCTCTAGCCAATTCTCAATGGAAGACGGCCATGGTTAAAGAAATGCAAGCCCTGAAAAAGAACGACACTTGGGACTTAGTTTCTCTTCCTCCCCAGATTCATACAGTGAATTCTAAGTGAGTGTTTGTAGTAAAGCAGAACATTGATGGTATTAGAATCTGTACAAGGCCCTATTAGTGGCTAGTGGTTTATGGCTTTGACTATAAGGAGACGGCAGAGCTAAACATTGTTTGAATAATTCTCTTGTGCTGTTAATCTAGGTTGGAATCTGCAACAACTCGACATCAAGAATGCATTTCTCAATGGTGAACTTAAAAGAGGAGGTGTACCTTGACTCTGGTCCGCGACACCAAAGTTAATAATCCAAGGATTAAAGACCATTGACGCACGGTGGCCACTGAAACACATACCTGACCAAGCAAAGTGAGAACCTGGAGTAGTATTAGCAGGAGCGGGAACAGATGGCGATCCGGAGGCTGCAGCAGATGATGGCTAAAGCAAACGACTGAGAGCCTATATGATCCGACTCTCTATTTGTGGGGCTATAGGATCTAGATGGATTAGCTTCAGTTTGATTTGCTTGTAGGCCCTTGAAGTTCTTGGATTTTTGCAGACATTTATCACGTTTCTTTGCTTCAAAGTTTGCTGGTTTACCATAAAGTTTCCAACATGTGTCTTTTATATGCCATGGTCTACCACAGTGTTCACATTTTACCAGATCTTTATAGATGCGGGAGGGTCCTTATAAGGCTGAATATTTGACTGGAAAGGAGGAGCAGGGGATAACATAGTAGATCTTCGTTGGTCTTCAAGTTGAACCATAGCATAGGCCTAGTCCAGAGTAGGAAAAGGATCCTTACTGAGTATATGGGATCGGATGGGATCAAGCTCGACATTCAGTCCTGCTAGAAATGTATAGACTCTGTATTTTTCTTCTCGTTTCTTGAAAAGTGTTGCATCTTCATCACACTTGGCATGTATGGAATCATAAAAGTCGATAGCCTGCCTATGACTCCTTAACTGAGTATAGTATTAAAACACTGTCAACTCCTTTTGAGTAGTTCCATGGACTTTTTTTTGAAGAGCATAAATCAATGCATCGTTCCCAACCTGGGAATATGTATCCTGCGTAGATTTCTAGATCTGGGCAGCAGTATCCAATAATAGGTATCCTTCTACTATGACAGGTTGCATGGAGTCAAGGAGATATTGCATCACTAAGGAATTTTCAGCATTCCATTTGTCCAACAAAACATCTTCAATAATGGGTTTAGTTTTGGTTCCAGTGAGATAACCAGATAATCCCCGAGCTGTAATAGAAAGTTGTGTGGCTTGAGACCACATCAGGTAGTTACCACCATCAAGTTTTGTGGTATTTGTAGGAATGGTGAGATCTTCAATCTTATAGAAATTTATTCCATCAAATGTCACTTCAGAAGCCATGGCAAGCACCAATAAAAAAACTGAATGGTATATATAAAAAATATCTAGAACCAATGTTTTGTAATATCAATATAACCTGATACAGTTGTACTATCGAAGACCATATGCTGCTGTCCCTGAAGACCTGATGCTGCTGTAATATTGAAACTGGAAAAAATGATCTGTCCCAAAAGGGTATGTATCAGTCTCTTGTGAAAAGGAAAAAAAAAACTAAACCAAAACTGGGTCTCAATCGGATCCCAAAAATAAAGAATCGAATCTGCTGTCTAACCAAGAAAGAAGCAACATAAAGTCTGGTTGCGAAAAAGAGGATCTCTAACTGATCCCATAAAACTGGTTGACAGCAGACCATATAGCAAAATTCCTGAATGAGATATTTAAACCAGGGGATACCCCTGAAAGAAAGGGTTTCGGTCTATTCAAGGAATGGCAGTAATGTTGTGGGACTGGTTTGAAGATGTAGGTGCAGGTCTTACGGTAGGTTTGCAGGTGAAATAGTTCCTGGTGGGAGGCTTTATGGAATGGCAATGGATGTTAAAGGGTCGAGATCAGGTTTTAAGGAGTGGCGGTAATATGACTAGCAGTCGGTAGTTTGGGATGATGGCTGGCTGGCGGTATTGCTAGCAGGCGGTAGTTTGGGACGATGGCTTATGGCAGGCGGTAGTTTGGGTCAAGATCTGGGCAGTAGGGCTAGCAGTGAAATTGATGGTGGCAGGCTTGCAGGAAAAAAAATTGGAAGAGATTGAAGAAGTCAGAGGAGCGGAGAAGAGAAGAGAAGAGACGGTCGGTAGCTTACCTTTGCTCTGATACCATGTAGAATCAGAAAAAGGGAAAAGAATGAGAGATTAGTCCTCTCCTCACCCTATCATCATATTTATAATGAGATACTAAAGGCTGAATTACAAGAATACCCTTACTGCAATAATTAGAGAAGAAAATAAAAAATAACTATCAAATTACTATTCTGCCCCAATCACTAATGTCGACACTCATAACAATTATTTTGTAACAAGCTAGGCACGATTGATATATATAATCCAGCTTGAGAAGGAGTGTTACAAGAGTAAGAGAGAGGCCCATAAGGCCTCTTGGGATTTGCCAAGCGATGTTAGCCTCTCCCTCTCTCTTTTATTTTGTTTGGTTTTTACTGATCTGCCCTCCTAGGGTTGTGTAGTCTCCTAATTATATATATTGAAGTGATTACGGATCTCAATACATTAGTTGAGACTCCCAAAAGTTACAGCAGTCTCTCATTCTTCTTTCCATCTCTTCTCCCTCCATTCTCCCTCTTTTCTCTTAAGAATTTACAGTTAGCATATTATTACAGAAATAGTGACGGATGTAACTCCCAATGATGAGTGAAACAAACCTCAAATTTTTAATATTACAAAAAATTTGACAAAATGCACAGAAATATGGAATATGTTTCATAACATTTCTACAACAAATTTCTTGGATTGCAAGAAAATGCGGTGAATATGCCTCACCTCTGAAACCAATGCTTTGCAACTCCAAACAAAAGCACCCTGCAAATGATCATACCAGAGTAAATACATTATAGGGTTGTTAGACTGTAATATCAACCAGTGACTAGTATTAAGTATGTTATAAATTGTTAATGGTGAAGCTTTTGTTGAACTTAATGATGAACATATTCTCTCTCCAGCTTGCCGTGACTTCAACATGGAGATGATCTCTCTATTGCTTCCCTCTGGATCTGCAACCTCAGTGTTGCCACTGCTGCAACGGAACCAGTAAAGATGACAGAAATGGGTAACATTGTAAGATTAGGAAACGATTACTGATTGACCGTCTAAGCCATCACAATGGATTTCAACATGGGAGATGCATGATCACCATATGTTTCCAGTTCCCCCACTGATGTCTCTTCAAATCTATCAACACACTACAGTTCAGTTCAGTAATTTGGTTCCACATTTCCATACTTCCCAGCTCTTTCAAATCACTTTTGACATTTTTGTTGGTTATTTTTAGTAAACCTTAAACCCCCATGGGGCATTGGATTTCCCGATTAGTCCATGTTCTTCGCTCTCTATAAAGAATTGCCTCTTCTGTGTCGGTGTTTCTCAGATGTAAACAGCCTCTGCCCCTCTCAGATAACTTCAAGATGGGAGTCAGCTTCCAGTTCAAGGAACTTTTTTCTCCATGTTAGGGGCTGTTTAATAAAACTTCAACTCTGGGATTCTTACTTCTGGTTCAAATTTCTACTCCAACTTCAAAAGGATTCAAGAGTATGAGGGAGTAGAAACATGTTTGTTAACCTAATTTAGTCATGGATTCCAGAGTAGTGGTGGGGGTGGCGGATGGTGGCACTAGTGGTGAGTGGTGATGGTTGGTGACGGTGTTGGTGGGTGGGAGGTGGTGGTGAAGGGTGGCGGTGGGTGGGTGGTGGTGGTGGAGGGTGGTGGCGGTGGTGGTGGGTGGTGGTGGGTGGTAGTGGATGGTGGTGGCGGTGGTGGTGGGTGATAGTTGGTGGTGGTGGTGGGTGGTGGTGGCGACGAGGGGTGGTGGTGGTGGCGGTGGTGGTGGGTGATAGTTGGTGGTGGTGGTAGGTGGTGGTGGCAGTGGTTGGTGGCCGGTGGTTGGTGGTGGTGGCGATGGTAGGTGACGGTGGGTGGTGATTGAGGATGGTGGTGGTGGTGGGTAGTGGTGGCGGTGGGTGGTGGCGGTGTGGTGGCGGTGGTGGTGGTGGTGGTGGCATTGGGTGGTGGAGGGTGGTGGCGGTGGTGGCTGGTGGCTGGTGGCTGGTGGGTTGTGGTGTTGGTGGTGGTAGTAGTGGTGTGGGGTGATTTTTACTCCAAAATTGTGCTCTGAAGTTGAAAAGCATCTATTTGATGCTCCAAAAAATTGGATTTTAGAGCTCATTTGGAGCCGGTTCACTCATGGATTCTCCAGAAGTCCGAACCGGATTACCAAACAGGCTTCTACTCCATTTATACTTCAGAAGTCAGAATCCAACTTCTGGAGTGTTACCAAACACCCCCTTATAGCAATTTTGAGGTAAACAGCCAAAATACTCCAAATCAGGGAACTTTTCTAGCAGCTTTTTAAGTATATTTCTTTGCTCTTTTCCGAATTTGTTGCCTTTGGAACAGCTCTCTTCACACCTTCAATTCCGCTGTCAAGTTGCAGAGAGAGAAAGAATAGCAGAGGAGAGTGTGTGAGCAGCTTCATTTCATTGTTCAGGAGCGAACTGAGGAAGACACTCATTGTTCGGGAGTGAAATGAGGAAAGAGGGAGAAAGGGTTCAACTTACTCTTTTTGTTCTTAGGGTAAAAGAGTAACTTCACCCCTTTTTGTTGGGGGGGGAGGTACTTTGGCCATTAAAAAAATTACAGTTGATTACACGTCAACATCTAACACGAGATGCCTAATGGACTGGAGCTGTATGCAAGTATGATGTGAACTTAGGGTAGGTAGTTGTAGTTGTTTGAAATTTTTGGGAGCAATTTGAAATTCAGGCAAACAACAAGGGAGGTATTTGTAATTTCCCCTCTTTTTTTTAGAAATGCAATGGTGAAAGAAAAAAAAAATCTTTCATGACAGAATTCATATCCATATAAATTTATTATGTTTTTTTATTACAAAACAAACAAAAAAAATCATTATACTACAAAAATATAAACTAGTTTACAACCCAAAACAACAATACTTCATTCTATTAAGTATACAGATAGCATTCACCCAAAACAAAAGGATACATAGCATTTAAAAGTACTTGGGAGTAAATAAAAAAAAGTTTTAGTCAGACAAAGTAATCAAAGCAAATTAAACTCTTGGGCCAACTAATAATTAATCCCAACAAACACAATCACTATGAGAAATTCACATACTGCTCCATGTGCTGCTTGTTGTTGATGATTATCAGATGTCACAACCCAGACTTTTGGGCAACCATCCTCCTTCAAAGCTATAACCTGTGCAGACAGAGGTGATGCATTGTAACTAATCAATAATCATAGCATTCACAGAATTAATATTTTTTTAAATGGATTCAATGTTGGATGATTCATGCCCAGCAGTCAGAGATTGGAAAGATCTGATCACCCTGTACCCAATAATCCAACCTGGAATATTCCCTTAGAACACCGATCAGCTTTTTGGGTTGACAGTCCAAACACAATCAGACCCCGGCCATATCCCTGTCCAACGGCCCTTTAAAGCAATGAACAGACACCACCCAGCCTAGAAATTAAATTTTAATAAGCATGTTTCAAAATTGTTACTCCATCATCATCCAATGCAAGACATTAGACGCTAAATAAAGACGGCGTATAGTTTTTTCTTGAGTTTACTAACTCTTACATTGAGGTTGGAGGGAGGGGGTTGGAATTATGGAGCATGAGACCCTCAGTACACAAAGCCTTGGGTATCAGTGAAAAATATTCCTCCAAGGTTAAGGTCGCATAATTAGAGAAAGACCCTATGCAAGGTATAAATTATCTATACTTATCGGAACAATACAATCTGATACGTACTGGGTTAGCATACCTCAATACGATACATCATGGGAAAAAAATTGTATCAAACTGTCTCCAGTCAGATAGCCTCAATATGATACACCTATCAATATGCTACATAATGGAAAAAGATAAAACTTGTATTTAGCTCTCAGTCGGTACGACCCGAGACAAGTTGACACCACTCGAGACAGTCGATATGGTATAAGAGAAATCTGCAAAACAGAAAAGCTAGAGACAGAAACCAAGATATAAGATCATTGTTTAAAACTCAGATCTACTTTGATTTGAGTTTGAAAAATCCTTCCTACATCAAAAGCGACCATTACAACTAAATCAAACATAAATGTTAGGTATTAAACTCTCAGCTTCAAGAGGAACTGTGTGACTCAAGGAATATGTCCAGACCCTTCCATTTTTTGTGCAAATATTGGTTTTGATGTTTTTTTGTTATGGATGAGATCTAAGACCAAAAATAAACCATATGCATGCATCAATTTTGATCAATTGCATGGATCTGCCAAAAAAATTTTGATATTTTCCCTAAAAACAAAAGAATAGATTTTGGCAAAGTTTCACGGCTGCCTCTCAGAGATGGGACTCTATGGTTTGGAGCATCTCACCCTCAAAAAAGCACAAGCTCCCCACCCCATGTTTATTGAAGTTCCCATAATGCTCCTCCTGTACCATCAAGAGTCCTTATCATGCTCCACTTCCCTAGGGAACTATAAGACCCGCACCCAAAATCCCAAGCTAATTTGCATTTTGTCTGACAGCAGGTCTTACCACCGCTAACTCCATGGATTCTGAGCCAGCATAGTCCTGTGGAGTTCCCAAGCTCCTGCATTGTAAGAACATCTTACCGTAGAGTGTGAGACTTAATTATTGAATGCACATGTCCCACACATGAAGGCCTTGAGGCCCATGAAATATAGGAGAACAAATAAGGAAGATCCAGGGAAAAAACCTGTAAAATTATAGCCACCGGTTGCTCCATTAACCGGTAGCATCATCTGGTACATGGCTGCAAGCAAATACTTGCTCCTCTTGTTGAGGGGCCTACCAGTGTCGTGTGCGGATTTTGGATGACTTAATAATTAGCGGATTAACACTTATAATTAATTATCTTGAGTCTAATATCATGGGTTGACCCATTGGCTTAGTGGTTGAACCAAGGTGAGGGTTGGATGGAGGATGGAGGTCACATGATCAAATCCCCACAAACACAAAAGGAGAGACTTTGATTATATTTTTTTTATGTTTTTAACACCATTTGAGTTATTCTTTCTAGTGCCACCAACCTAGGATGGGAATTGCAACAGCTCAATCTAAAAAAATGCATTCCTTCAGGGCGAACTTAAGGAGGAGGTTTATATGGATATTCCTCCTGGATTCTCTTGTCCGCATACAAAGGGAAAGGTCTGCAAATTAAAGAAAGCTCTCTATGGGTTGAGCAGTCACCTAGAGCCTGGTTTGGTCAATTTCATAAAGTTATGGTGCCCGTTGGTTATACACAGGGCAATGCTAACGATACTCTGTTTGTCAAACGGCTAGGCAGCAAGGTAACAATTCTAATCGTCTATGTTAATGATATTGTAGTCACTAGAACTAACTCTGATGAGATAGCTCATTTGAAGACTTATCTGGGAAAGGAATTTGAGATCAAAGATCTCAGAAAATTACATTGCTTCCTTAGGATCGAAGTTGCTCGTTCAACTAAAGGCACCTTTCTTTTTCAAAAGAAGTACACTCTTGATCTTCTAGTTGAGACAGAACGGTTGGGATGTGGAAGGTTGATACTCCTCTGGAAGCCAATGCCCATCTTAAAGCAATGATGGTGATCCTGTTGATAAAGAACTGTATCAACGATTAGTTGGCTGATTAATTTATCTCTCTCACTCGGCCTGATATTGCCTTTGCGATGAGTGTAGTCAGTCAATATATGCATG
The DNA here is from genome assembly GCA_028583415.1 of Protea cynaroides. Taxonomy (NCBI): domain Eukaryota; kingdom Viridiplantae; phylum Streptophyta; class Magnoliopsida; order Proteales; family Proteaceae; genus Protea; species Protea cynaroides. The sequence goes on along the minus strand of CM053276.1, from coordinate 76,327,234 downwards.
CACCCCATTCTACTCATTTAGAAGCTGTCTTCCATCTCCTGCGATACTTGAAGTCTGCTCTTAGAATGGGTGTTTTGTTCTCTCCTTAGAATCACTTGCGGATCAAGTCTTTTACTAACGCCGACTAGGCCGAATCTTCTGATGACCGTCACTCTACATCAGGATATTGTACCTTTATAGGTGGGAACTTAGTCACCTAGAAAAGCAAGAAGCAAGCTATAGTTATCCGTTCCAACACTGAAGCAGAGTTTCGAGCTACAGCTCAAGGCATTTGTGAGCTACTACAGTTACAAGGACTTCTCCAATACTTAAGTATTCTTCTTCCTCTTCCTATGATGTTGTCTTGTGACACCAAATATATTATCAGCATTGCTCCTCATCCTGTTCAGCATGATCAAATGAAGCATGTTGAGATTGATCACCACTTTATTAAAGAGAATCTAGAAACCGGCCTAACGTGTATGCCTTTTGTCAAGTCCAGCGATCAACTTGCCGATGTTCTTTTTTTTGGGTGAATAAATAAATGTATTAAATACACTCCTAGAAAGGGAAGACAAACCCGGGTATCCAAAAGATAGAGCAAGACTCCTTACAGAACAAGGACATTAGTCCAAACAAACAAGCAACAAACCAAAGCAAAAAAGCCCAATCTAAGAGTAGCCATATTACAAGAAGACAAGATGAATTTATTTCTAGCTGTATCCGCAGGGGGGGGGGAGCGAAAAGGCAAAATATCTCCACGAACATCAAAAAGCTTCCTAAATTTGGTCAAATGTTTTGGACTTGACCGTCCAGCGTCTAAAATTTCTCTCAAACCAACTATGGGACATAGATACGGTGAAGACGAGCATGCCTATAGTGTCACAAGGGTTTTTATCCTTGAATTTCTTGGTCATCCATTTCCACTCAAAATCAAAGGAGCGGATTCTTCTTCGTGTAAGCCAGCACTTACCAAGGATCTTCTCCTAAACTCTCTTGGAGAACGGGCAATCGAAAAAAAGATGATTGATGTCTTCTTCCGTAGCCTAGCATATATGACAGTAAGAGTTGGGGATGATAACCCCAGTTATGAAGTAAAGAGCTCGTTGGGAAAGTCTGAGTTAATACTCTCCAGAGAGTAAAATTGTGACAGGGAGAGTGACCTTGAAACCAAACTGCATCAAACTATGCAACCTTGGGGTTTCTAGATCTAACAGTTTCCTAGACAGAATCGGTAAAGAAAACACCATTTGAGGTGGCAGTCCAGCTGGTGATATCCTTGCTCCCTGGGGCCGATGAGGAAGCACTAAGGGCTTCCCAAGCCTCAGTCAGACGAGTAGAAGATTCCCTGCCAGTGCACCAAACTCTATCTAATAAGATAGAAGAAACAGTAGCCAATCTATCATGCCCAAAATCAGCTCTAATCATTTCCCATAAGCCAACACAAAAACACCACAAGGATGCCAATTGTCAAGCAATAGAAAAGTAGCTGACCCATCATCAGTAAGGGATCTAATGTAGGGGAGAGCCAAACTGCCTATGGAGAAGAATTGTCCTCCAGACCCAACAGGAATCCATCCTCATAGGAACTGTCCATAAAGACTCTTTTTAAATACCTGCTATAGATCCATTTCACCCAAATACAGTCTTCTTTCTCCGCTACACACCAAATCATCTTCATGATACAAGCCAAGTTAACCTCCTTTATTGTTCAAATACCCAAGCCACCCTCCTCCTTTGGCAAGCAAACTTTTGCCCAACCAATGGAATGAAAGACTTTGTTGCTATTCGTCCCTTTCCATAAGAATGCACACGTAAGACTTTTAAATTTCTGGATGATCGGGTTAGGATGGCCAAAGACCCCGGTCTAATACAAATAAGAGCTTTGCATGACTGACCTGACAAGCTCCAATCTTCCTGCATAAGAAAGGAATCGAGCTTTCCGAAGCTGAATTCTTTTCCTTAGCCTGTCAAGAATAGCGAAGCAATGGTGAACAGCAAGTCTATAAGCCATAAGGGGTAGCCCGAGATAAGTTATAGGCAGTTTTCCAAGGGGGAAATCCACAATTCTTTTGAGATTATCAAGATTTGGCTCATCAATCCCAGTAAGAAACGTGTGAAACTTCTGCTTGTTTATGGTAAGACCTGACATAGAGCTGAAGGACCAAAGCACATCCGCAATGGCTGTAAGAGATTTTGCATTACCTTTCGTGAAAATCTTGATGTCGTCCGCGAAGGCCAAATGGGTGAGATTTATCTCCTTGCATCAGGGGAAGAAATCAATATGATGCTGACAAGAACTGAGCTGAAGAGATCCAGATAGACCTACGAAGGCCATCATAAATAAAAAGGGCGACAAAAGGTATCCTTGTTCAATACCCCGCTTTGCATTGAAGTATCCAACTGGACTTCAATTAATCAGCACTGAGAATTTAGCTGAAGAAACGCAGCTTAGAATCCATTGAGAGAATCGCCCCGAAAACTTCATTATGTTCAATACAACCATGAGGTATTCCAATCTCAAATTGTCATAAACTTTTTGGAGATCAATTTTTAACATAGCAGTTGGAGAGTGATTCTTCCTATCAAAACCCCGGACCAGGTCCGTACATATCATAATATTGTCCACAATGTTACGGCCATGAATGAAGGCCGATTGATATGACTAACAAGACCCCTGCACCACCTATTTCATCCTGAGTGCAAGGACTTCAACAATGATCATGTACATGGTGTAAAGGGAGATTGACCGAAAATCAGCAATAGCATCCGTCGTCCTTCTTCAGAATGTGGCATAAAAAGTTTGACGAACTTCTCTTATCTGTCTGGGGTTATTGAAAAAACTCCTAACATTGAGAAAAGATCGACCTTAACAACGTCTTAAGCTGCCATGAAGAATTCCATGCTAAATCCATCCGGGCCAGGGGCCTTCTGAGATTTCATGGATTTAATAGCTCAAAGAATTTCCCCTTCATCCGGAATGACATCCAACTTAGCACTTTGATCCCCAGAGATGACTTTATCAAATAGATCCATGGGAGTACAATGCAAGGCGAAAAGAACGGTTGGGGCAATACAGATTAGAGAAGTAATCTTCTGCCACCTTCTTAATTCCAGCCACATCAGAAATAACGTGACCATCCTCCAATAGCAGAGAAGAAATATGATTTCGGTTGTAACTAGCTTTGACTGATCTATGAAAGTAGCTAGTATTCCTATCTCCGAACTTAAGCCAGTTGAAATTAGACTTTTGCTTAAAGAAACTTTCCTCTTGAGTCACCAAAGAGGCCAGCTTAATGGCTAGCTCCTTTTCTCAGCAAAGGAGCTATCGATCCCCGGGACTTGTAATTTAAGCTGCACAGCACTTAATTCATTCTTGCACTCCTGCACCGCACTAGAAATGTTTCCAAAGCTTCTTTTGTTCCAAGACACAATGGCTCGCTTGACCTCTCTAAGTTTCTAAGCGAATCTGATCAATGGTTGGAGTATCCGAAGGAAACCGTACCCAAGCTTCTGTCATAACCGCCAAGAAATCCTTATGGCAAGCCCACATCGAAACATCTAAAAGGCTTAGGGCCAAATGAAATGTACTGAGATATCGTGAGGATGATCAGACAGTGGTTGGATATCCAGGATGGCTCAAAGCATGCCTCCGAGGAGCGAAAAAGAGATAGTCAACTCTCATTGACCAAAACTATGAAACCTTTTGGTCACCCATTGTTATGTTGTTCCAAGTAAACTTCATACCCCCCCCCCCCATTTGAGATCAATCATACCAATGAAATCAAGACACCTCACAAATTCGCCCACCGAGTTCTAGTCAAATTGACCTCCCATCTTCTCATTAGCATATCTGACTACATTAAAGTCCCCCAACATAACATAGGGGCTGCTTCCCAAAAAAGAGTGAATCATACTTAAATCCTCCCACAATCTTTTACACTCACTTGACAAATTAGCAGCATATATAGCAGTAATATGAACATCATCAGCGGCATTTGAAATTAAAGAATCATTCACTTTAAAATGCATATATTGGTCAGACAAACATACCAAAGAGAAGTTAATCTTTGTATTGTCCCATAAACACCATTACCGACCATTACCATGGTGGTGGTAGGTAACAACAATCTTCCATCCAAGGGCTATCGACTTAACAATGTCACATGCATTTGCTTCCTTAACTCGTGGTTTTTCTTGATGTAATTTCTAACTTCGGATTGCTTTGAGATGGAGTTTAGGCCCTTAATGTTCCAGTATAACCCCTTCATCATTACTAACAGGACTTGGAGACAACTGATCTCACACACGATCCTAAGAGAATCGGGAACAGGACCCTGAGCCCTTGGGCTCCCACGGACAGTGTTTGGAATCGCGGTGAGCTCACTTGCCTTTATGCAGCCCTTTAAGTTTCCCTTTGGATCCCAGCCGATGTCCGTCTGACTCGCCTCTATCTGACAACAACAATTTGATGCCTCCATTATCTAGAACCTCTGCAAATTTCTGGGACTGGGGTGTGACAGAATTGGAGGGGATTAGAGAAGATGTGTGATGGCCAAGGACATAGACAGAAGTGATGGCAAGTAAGAGTGAAGGAGAGGTGTCGTAAGGGCTGAGACACTAAGGTAAGGATGATGAGAGGGTCTATGCGATGTGGGTGTGGATTTAGATGGGTGTGGTTGGATGAGTGGGTTGGGGGAGTGGGTTAGGGTGGGTGAGGTAGTGGGCTGAGTTTTGTTAGATCTTGGTTTACTAGGGGTTTGGGCAAGCCAGGTTCACGGACAGGGTG
>CM053276.1:76300621-76321966 GCA_028583415.1 Protea cynaroides | reverse complement strand
TGGTGACAAATCTCTACTGATTACTATGGAGGCTTCAAAGGCCTCATTGAAGAGATCCAGCTGTGCGGCCGCTTCTACCGATATTAACAAACGAAAACTCAATAGTCTGAGTTTTATGTGGCCAAATTTCTCGACCCCTTTCTTCGAGTATCAAGTCGTGAAGAGTCACCGCTTGCCGGTGCTTCCATACCTACCCTAAGCGGGACGTTATTTTGTCTCCAACGTTTGGTTCCTCAGACTGACACTTCCCAAAAAGATACAACTACTTTGTTTGCTGGCCGTGGTGGGGTACCCCCTCTAGGGGTCGTGGCTCCAATCGAGGTTATGGCTGTAGTCATATTTTTGGCCGTTCTCAAATTGATAAATCTATCCGCTTTTGTACTCATTGCAATAAATCCAACCACACCACCGATACACTTGGGATAAATTTGGTCGCCTTGAATGGACAGATAATTTGGTGAATACTGTAAGCATTGATGATGCATCCTCGATTGCACTGGTTCCACCATCTACACTTGCTCCATCTTCTGATCAGTATGAAGCCCTTCTTCGAAGGGTTCAAAACCTTGAGAACACTCGAGCCTCTTCTGCTGCTACTTTGGTTCGTATAGGTACAACTGACCTTCTTTCCTATAAATCCCCTCACCCTTGGATCATTGATTCGGGTGCTACCTGTCACATGATGGGTCAGTCCTCTGTCTTTTCATCCCTTCATAACATAAATAAACTTATTACTATTTACCTTGCTAATGAGTCCTCTACTAATGCCTCTCAGTATGATAATGTTTCTCTTAACCAGTCTATGTCCTTACCCTCTGTTCTACATGTACCTAATTTTCCTCTTAATCTTTTATCTATTAGTCAACTAACTAAATCTCTCAATTGTGTCACTACCTTTTATCCCTCTTATTGTACTTTTTAGGATCTCAGGACCAAGGAGATGATTGGTGGCGGACGTGAGCATGCTGGTCTGTACTACTTGGAGTCCACTGAACATTTACTTATTGTTGCAACTACTACTACTACTACTACTACTCCTCTTCAATGGCATCAATGGCTTGGTCATTTTTCTTTGTCTCAGATGAAGGTTCTTATTCCTGGTTGCAAGTCTCTAACTTCCTTACAATGTGAGGTTTGTGACTTAGGAAAACATCATTGTTCGTCTTTCCCTTCTAGTTCTAGTCTTAAGAATTCTATTCCATTTTCTTTAGTGCATTATGATATTTAAGGCCCTTGTCGTGTACCCAATAGGTTAGGTTTCCCTTATTTTGTAACCTTTGTGGATGATTTTTCCAGGATGACCTAGCTTTATTTAATAAAAGATCATTCTGAGTTTCTTTCTATTTTCAAAAGGTTTCATAAGGAGATTCTTACTCAGTTTGGTGTTCCAATTAAAGTGTGAATATGTTCAAAATTTTGTGTCTGATTTTTGTTTTGCTAATGATATAATCCATCATACCAGTTGTGCCTATACTCCTTAACAGAATGGGGTTGCTGAACGTAAAAATAGACATCTTCTGGATATTGCCAGGTCATTAATGTTTCATATGAATGTCCCTTAGTTTTATTGGTGTGACGCTTTCTTGACATCTTGTTTTCTCATAAATCATATGCCTTCTTCTGTTTTACACGACAAAGTCCCATTCCGTCTTCTTTATCCTAACATTCTTTTGTTTCCTGTTCATCCTAGAGTTTTTGATAGTACATGCTTTGTTCACATTATGCATCCTAAATTGGGAAAACTTTTCCCCCGTTCTCTAAAGTGTATCTTTCTTGGTTATTCTCGTACTCAAAAGGGGTATAGGTGTTTCGATCCTACTACCAAACGTCACTATGTTAGTCATGATGTTACCTTCTTCGAAGATAAGCCATACTATCACGTTTTGGTTCCATCTCCTTTACCTCCATCTGAACCACCGATTCCTTTAGTCCCTACCTTACTTAATGCTCCTGAATCACACACTGACTCCACCTTACCATCTGAACCATAAACTGACCCTCCATCTCCCCTGCAGGTTTATACATGACATCAACCAATGGCTCCAACTACTATTGCACCAGCTGCTTCGTCAACTACTACTCCTGATCCTGAGGTCTCTTCTGATCTCCCTATTGCTCTACGTAAAGGTACTCGTACTCGTAAAAATACTTTTTCTATTGATCATTTTGTTTTCACAGCCCATCTTCCTAGTTGCCACCAAAATTTGATTCACTCATTATCCACTACTATTGTTCCTACTACCTTTTCCCAAGCCTTGTCCCATCCAGGGTGGAAGGCAGCTATGGATGCTAAAATGGATGCCTTATTGGCACACCAAACATGGACGCTTGTGGATCTCCCTGCAGGTCATTCAGTGGTTCGTTGTCGATGGGTTTATACAGTGAAGCATAATTCTGATGGGACTGTTGACAGACTAAAGGCTAGACTGGTTGCCAAAGGATTCACTCAGACCTATGGGGTGGATTATTTTGAAACATTTTCTCCTATTGCTCGTCTCAATTCGGTTCGTGTTATTGTTTCTTTGGCTGTTAATCTAAATTGGCTTTTTTATCAAATGGATGTTAAGAATGCCTTCTTGTATGGTGACCTACATAAGGAAGTCTACATGGATCAACCTCCAGGGTATGTTGTTCAGGAAGGGAACTCAACTAAGGTGTGTAAATTGCTTAAAGCAATTTATGGATTAAAACAATCTCCTCATGCGTGGTTTGATAAGTTCAGCACTGTTATTATAGATTTTGGCTTCGTTACATGTTACTCTGATCATTCTATTTTTGTGAGACGCCATTCTTCTCGTGTCACCATTATTGTTGTGTATGTCGATGATATTATTATTACAATGAATGATAAGACTGGTATTGCTGAAATTAAATCTTATCTAAATACTCATTTCCAGATGAAAGACTTAGGTCTTCTTCATTACTTCTTGGGGATTGAAGTAGTTCGCAGTAGTAAAAGAATTAGTTTGTCTCAAAGAAAGTATGTACTTGATTTACTTTCTAAGTCCAAAGTTCTTGGAGCTAAACCAGTTGATACACCAATGGATCCACATCAGAAACATGAAACTTGTGATAGTCCTGAATATTCTGATATTCATCAATACAGATGCTTGGTTGGGAAATTGATTTATCTAACTGTAACTCGACCTGATATTTCTTTTGCTGTTGGGATTGTTAGTCAGTTTATGCATGCTCCTAAAGTTGCTAATTAGGAGGCAGCCTGTCGCATATTGCGGTATCTCAAGAAAATTCCTGGAACTGGTCTTATTTATCATCGACATCGGCACCTTGACATTGTTGGTTATTCTGATTCTGATTGGGCAGAAACTGATGGTGATAGACGTTCCACCACTGGATACTGTACTTTTGTTGAAGGTAATCTGGTTACTTGGCGGAGTAAAAACCAAACTACTATATCCAAGTCCAGTGCTGAAGCTGAATATCGTGCTATGGCACATATTACTGTTGAGTTGTTATGGTTGAAAACTCTTCTACAAGAACTTGGATTTTCTATCTCTAGACCTATGTCGTTGATGTGTGACAATCAAGCTGCTATTTATATTGCTAGTAATCCAGTCTTCCATGAGTGTACCAAACACATAGAGGTTGATTGTCACTTTGTTCGAGATATCGTTATGAAGAAGATAATTATTACTCCCTTCGTATCTTCTTCGAATCAATTTGTTGATATTCTTACAAAGCCGTTGTTTGGACCAGCGTATCGATTAAACTGTCACAAGCTTGGATTGGGTGATCTGTATACTCCAAGCTTGAGGGAGGGTGTTAAATATGGTCCACATGGGCCCAGCCAACCAAATCAAGAACCAGCCAATGTCGCTGACGGTAATTAGGGCCAGCGACACTGGCTGGTGCTCCTATTTTTCCTTCCTTATTTCAGTTGTTATTTATTTCCTTATTATTGTTATTTGTTTCTTTTTATGTCTCCTCTTGTTTATGAAAACTTTCTCTATGTAATTGGATATTTTTTGCTTATAATAAGATTGGTGTCTAAGAGGGAGAGGTATTGATCTCAACTACAGCACCTTGCTGTTTTTTTGTGATTTGCTCTCCACTTCTTATAATTTCTTCTTCTCTCTTCTTCATTCTTTGTTTTTCTGATTTTGTGTTTGAAGTTATGTGGTTTTGTTACAAAAGGTAAACGTTAAAATTAAGCATCTTTTAAACTCAACAATTCCATACATCCAAGGTTAAAAAATAAATATATATATAAAGGCGAGGGGTTGTTTTTGGGGGAGTTCTTTCAAAATGAAGATTTTGTGAATAATTGAATAAAGGGAAAAAGTATTATGAAAACTTTAAATACAAGGAGATAATGAGTTTTGTATCTTTTTGAGGATGAGATGCTTCAAACGATACCCCTTCTTAATTGAAAGATAGACCAACCAAGCTTTTCTCTATATTTAAAAATCCCTTATTTGACATTTTTTTCAGTGGGATGAAAATTTAGCCGTGCATGCTTTGTGGAATTGCTACAAAAGTGTGGAAGTGAATTTATGAGAAAGTGTAATTGGGGAACTTGAGCATTTTGTTGACTACAATAATTTATCTAATAAAATGGACGTTCTGGATTCATTTGTTTGCTTCATGTAACTCAAGTTCTCTAAGATAGGATATGCATGTAATTAACATCTTGTTTTAGTTTATCCTTAAAGAGATCTTTGATCCTTCTAGATTAAGTGTCTTATCACCTTTGATTTATTTAGAGAACAGTTCATCTATATGTACTTGTATCCTCCTAATTAAGATTCTATTATTGTTCACATCTAATGGGTCTCACATTCTAAAAGTAGGTCCCACACCACGTCGACGGTGATGAGATCCCATAGAGAGTACATGTACATATAAATGATCCAAACTCATCTATTAATTAAACATAGGGTTTTTATTTTATTGATATGGAGAAATCTCCCACACCACATCAAATGGTATATAAGATTCAGATTGTTAAAAAAAAAAAAAAACCCACAAGAAGAGAGAGAAAAATATTAACTTGTGAGAAGTGGGAATAAGAATCCCCAAAAGGCACCGTAAGGATCTTTTCCCCTCAAATATATAACGAATGAAAGGAAAGAAACTCGTGGAAAGTTATCATTTACTTCTTTCTATCGGATATAGATTAGCTTCCTCTGTCACCTTATTATATTATTTAGAGTCAATCACTAATTTCAAAGTTTTTGATTTTTTGGACAGTTATGATCCGATGTTTACGAGGCCTAGGAATATGTATGTGCATGCCTGCATGGTACATTCATTCTCCATGAGCGCACATTCTCTTACATACGAAATATCAAGGCAAGTGGATGTCAAAAAGAGTCAACGCAAAATAAAACAAAGACAAGTGGATGAAAAGAAATTTCAAAAATGGGTTCTTCTCTGTTGAGTGAATGAACGAACCAGAGAAGAGAAGGGAAGGAAATTAATGGATAATATTCTAGAGTTGTCAACTTGGTAGAGATGAGGATATAAACTTATGTAAATGGTCCATAAGTGAACTAATTGGAAATAAATTCTTTTCCACTTGGAGAGGCTATCCATTTTGTACGAGTTAGTAGTCATTGAAGTTATGTGGACCTTAGAAGAGAAGTTCAAGCTTTCTGTGGAGTCTTTTGACTTAGTATTAAGAGGATGGTTAATAGTGATAAATCAAGAGAAGATTTCAATTAGGCTATGGATTAGGTTTTGGGTAAGATATTAATTTGGTGGTAATTCTATAATATTTGAATCATTTAGAGGAAAAAATGTTCTAAAACAAATGTTACCAAACAACAAACTAGGCAGAACAGTGTTCTCAGACTAGTTCTAGAATATGTTTGCCAAACAGGCTTAAGGCCAAAAGAATAGCCAAAGAACATTATTTCAGAACATAATTAGAAAAAAAAATCACATTTTGAAAAGAACACCGGTCCAGAATAAGAACGTAACAAAACATTACCAAACGTACCTTAAATAGATGAAGATAAACCATTAATGCAGTTGGTTAGATGCTTAACAGTAGAATGTAAACACTAAAGAGATCGCGGGTTCAACTCTAATATATCCCTCTCCCTTTCCTTCCCCGTGTAAAAGCTTATGGGTGCCCTAGAATTGTATGGCATAAAAGAAATTAAAACCGAAAATATAGTAGATTATCCTCATTCAGAATTTTTCCTTTTCAGATTTCCATTAGTTATAGATTTTATGGGAGACATACTGGCTGTCTTTGCTTGCAAGGGGGATGGGGAAAGTGAAGGGTAAGGGAAGTGAAGGGAAATTGTTTTTCCATTAACTTTGTTTGATTGCAAAGGGAATTGAAGGGAAGAGAAATAAAATTTGTAAACTTTAAATGGAACTTCTATTGTTGTAACATAACATGATTGTATAAATTATCAAAATTTCTTAACATATATATTAATGATACTTATAAAATGTGATGGATTCATAATTTTATATATTTATTTCCCTTATATTTAGTCTATTTAACATATTATATCTTATGGTACTCATTTATGATGATTCCTTATATATAAGACATTGATAAAAAGTATTGGTAATTTATGTTTAAAATAAAAAAATTCTGATATTTTCAATTTAACCTTCTGAATTTCATGCAGGTTTTTAATGTGGAAAGAATTCTAGAAATCAAACGTGATCTAAAAATCTGATCTGGAAAGCTGATTTGAATTCAAACCAGAGAAGGAAGATTACACACATAGAAGGTTTACTATTGGAAAGATTTGATTGATTGTCAGAAATCTTGAGGAGAATATATACCTCTATGGAATATTACAAAGATTGACAGGTCTAGGGGTGACATTTGGTTAATAATGGAATGATTCTCTATCTAATCTAAGCAAGAAGATTTTGTCTAATCTTTATTTCTATGTAATAAGGTTGTCAATTCTAGACATACCAGTTTTAGTCTTCTCTACTCTGGCTATTTAAGCAATATAAAGGCTCATAATAGAGCATCCAAGAATTATTGAAAAGATAGTATTACTTATTCTGTCTTTCTTTTCTATCATGTCTAGCTAAGTTCTTTAGTCGATTCAAGGGGAATTCAATCTGGTTAGTAAAATTGTGAGACTCTGTTCTTAATTTTAATTATTTTTTTTTTCAAATATCTGTGTTTCTTGATTTTTCAAGTTAATGGTTGCATGATTCAGTTTATTAAGAGGCCTATTAATTGATTGAGTTATGTGGTTTATTGCTAACCTGAATCCATAATCCGTAATTATTATGGTGTTCAGGAAAAGTAGCAATTGAACAGAACAATTATGATCCAAGTTTTTGTTATTTACTTAAAGGAAACATAGAATGAATTAAATAATCTGACGCTTGTTAGATTGTTGTTCATCTTTAACTCCCTCCAAGAGTGTAATGCTATTAGTAAATTCATGAGGATTGCTGAATACCAATTGGTTTATTGATAAGAATTAATTTGTGTGTTGGGCTCAAATTAATGAAATTAGGGAAGGTAAGGATTGTCTGACTTTTTGATAATCCTTGGTTAAATATTTGAAGAGAATAATATATATATGAGGTCAGTGATCAATTTACAGTCGTGAGTAAATTTTCTTAAATTGACATCATCTTCCATTGAATTTTTGTTACTTAATTTTGTTGTCAATTAAATTGCAAAAGGAAACTCCTATTTTTCTAGGTAAGTAGGCAATTTGATTAACTAGTCTCTGTGGATCGACCTTTACTTATCATTACTATTCAGTGTAGGTAGAGTAATTTATTTTTGGTTGCGCTCGACACACATCAAAATGTAAACTTTATTTTCCTTTAAAAATGGGAGGGATTTTGAAGTGAAGTGTAAGTTAATAAATAAATATGGAATAATTTGGAATTAGTTACATAGTAATGTGATAGCATGTGTTTTAATTATTACAAAAGTTTCCATTTAAAGTTTAAAATTTTCACTTCCCTTCCCTTCAATTCCCCTTGCAACCAAACAAAGCTTTTGGAATCGTGATTGCATATGAAGTGAAGTGAAATTAATTTTGTAAAGTTGTTTGGTTGGATGTAAAATTTGAAAAATTTATTATCTAACAGATTTTACAAAGTTGTAACCAACCATATGCATCCCCATTTGCTCTAACCCATTTATTAAACTATTTTTAATGAATGGGGCCACAACTATCTATTGCAAGGGAATGTTAACCTTGCCTATCATTGCCCAATGGTCCCACCTTTGATACATTTTAATCCATTGAAGGCTTATGTTAGTCAGTGAGTTCGAGAATTCTTAAATTTAAATAAACCATATAAATGATTATTATTAGCATATAAATATAGTCTTAAGACCATTAGCCAATTTACCCAAGTTGTGATCAACATGTAGAAGCTTAATTCTATACTTATTTTAAACATTTTTATCTACATATCTGAAAGAGAGAAAAAAAAAAACCATTTAGAAGCTTAATAGTCACCATTGATAGAATCGAAGCTCCATTTTTTCAAGTTATAATAAAAAAAAGAAAATGGAAAAAATGTATTTTCTTAGCCATCTTAACTTCTATTCATCCATGTGATTATGATAATTTAAGTGTTGGAGTCTCACATAAGAGCCTAATAGATCCAATATGCAAAAATTATCATGATTGTAGCAAAATCTATTCCCAATACTTGATCAAAAGAACCCATCTAAAGATCTACAAGAACTTCCTATACTCCAATAGATAAGACATGGTCACAAATCACAATCAAGCACTGTAATTGCATTCACATATAGGCCTATATCTTAATTTTTGCAAGAGCCAAAATTCAACCGCTTAGGAGTAATGGGTACACCATCTTCTTTGTAAGTAGAGTTCACATAATTCAATATGAAGACTCCATCAAAATGAGAAAAAAAAAGGATTAATTTAATCATAAAAAGTTTAAGAGATGGGGACCAAAAAATAGAAAAAGAAATTGAAGATGACAACTTCCTTGGTTATGAATGAAGAAATCAAAAGATTGCAAGATAAATGTAATTCCATTCTAAGTGATAATGGATAAGCCAATGTCTAATTGACATAAAAAGAGAGATACAACGGCATTATAATTAACTAACAAAAGTAAATACCATGCCTTCAAAACAATCCAAAACTTCTATGCCTCATCAACCAAATACAAATCATGTAGCTAAAGCTAAGGATTAACAGTAGTTGATACTCAAATTGGAAAATTGTGTAAACAAGTCAGACCCAATACCCAAATCTCTTCCATAAGGCTTCATAGAGGTGTCCTTCACAAAATTGGGTGGAACCATATTCACCACCATTGCTTCTATCGTCATCCTGCATCATAATATCTATTTACTCATAATTACATACAACACCCAAAAAGATATTAAAAAATCCATTTTATTGATGAACTGATTAAAAAAACAACATTTCTCTTTAATATAGAAAATATTTCAGCCAGGTAATAATAGCCCTTGGTTAGAATATCATTTTCTACAGAAGAAAATCCCATTTAAGTTCTAGTCTATCTTACAAGAGAAGAAGAATTTGTCAAAAACATGTACATCTATATTTGACAAAATTAAAGAATCAGTTCTATAAAATCTACTCACCTCTACTTTATCAGTTATGATAGGAAAGCAGAAGCCAAATTAAGTGGTACTACCACTCATCATTGCAAGGTTTAACAAGACTTTGTTTGGTTGCAAGAAGAACGCAAAATTTTTTAAAAGGAATCCATAGCTTGACGCAGTTCACTTTCCTCTTGAAACACATTTTCAAGTTTGCAATCTCAGTTGATACAATCGGTTGTTTTCGACTCCGAGAACCAAAAGATAACATTGATCCCACACAATCAATTCTGTCTTGTGGCACAACAGCTAACTCATTATTGTTTGCATATGATTTAATATTTACCTGCATACAACACCAATAGCAGAAAAATTAGGATAAATCATTGAATCAAAGGCCTTAAATTTGTTAATAAAATAAAAAAGAGCACCAAAATCCTAAATTTGACAAGATAAAATGTCATGCTTTTTATCCTAAAGAGTGCACCATATTATTTTTCTTGCATCAATTCAATTAATCAAAAGGGGCCCCAACCAGCCTGACAATATTGTCTCAAGTTGGTCTCTAATTTATGGTTAATTCAACAAGACACCTCAAAGAAGTCATGAGTTCAACCTTTGGGGGCCTCCAAGCATAGAAATTAGTATGAAGTTCCTAGCCATTCATTTAGATGTAGTAACACATCATATATAATTAATAATTTTTAATACACAAGTGGCCCAACCTCAAACTGGTTAAGACATCTTCTCAAAATCTACATAAGGATGTAGAAATGATGTTGATTAGCGACGGACACCAAGTCTAGTAAACACTAAATACTGCTTAAGTACTCTCCCGGCTATTTGTTGAGGACCCAAACCTTCAACACTTTTGTACCTGGGCAATGAAGGAGAAGATAGTTTCACAGAGATCCTCATCAAAAGGGTCCTTGAAGAATATATCTGCATCAGAACCCCTACCTTGAAAAACATCCTCAAGAAAATTGCTTGCTTTCGAATGATAAAAAACTTAATAACTGATGTGCCCTGTAGGAAAAGTCTATTCATTTACAACATCAAGGTCTTCAATTAAGTAGATTGTTGTCCTCATTTATTTGAAGAGTCCACGATCAAGAAAGTCAAGAACAAGAACACATGCATAGTCAACTAGACTAAGAGTTACATTCCTTACTGGGTGCCCCAATGGACTGGGGTTGTAAGACCCGTATCAAACTAACCCGGTCTTACCACCTTGAACCAGGTCTACCCATCATGGTCGAACCAAATAGATTACGTGCGTGAAGGAGATCAAGATCCTAGGTATTAAACTGACCCAAAAACACTCAAAATAAGGAGAGGATCGCATACCCAGCAAGGGAGGGTCGGACCCCCCAGTATAAAAGTCAGACCCCCAGTTTTACATGGGGGGTTAGACACTTTAAGGACCAGGGGTCGACGGGATCTCCGACCCCCCTATCGACCCCCGATAGTCGGTAAAAACAGTTCGAACCGAAAATTAGGAAACCTTCCTAATTTCAATGGGATTCCTTCCTAATCTCAATGGGACTTATTTTAGGAGTTTCTACTCTATAAATAGGACGTTCCTAAGCCTCTTTCAATCCTTTTACAACCCTAATTGGATTGAGAGAAAGAGAAGAGAAGGAAGAGAAGGAGAAGAGAAGGAAAGTGGAGAAGAAGACCAAGGAGAAGGGATTCAGAGGAAGAAGCATACTTCTCAGGTATGGATATTGTAAGACCCGCACTCCGTAAACCTGGTCTAAACCTTGGTTTTGTGTCGTAGCAGGTCTTCCGATCATCACCGGGCCAGAGGGGACGAGCGGATGACAAACAGGTATGAAATCGGACCAAAGACGATCGAATCAACATGATTTTATGTTGACCGGTCGATGGTACCGGTCTTGGTACCGGTCAACCGGTCAGCTCTGCGCAGCTGAGTGTGGAGATCCGAAAATTGACTTCTGAGGGTCCCACTTTCCTGATTTTGAATCCTAAGACTTTTCTAATCCTAATAGGGTTACTAAACCCTAATTATAGCCTATATAAACACCCTTAAACCTCCTCAAATCCTTTCCATTGTCTCTCATAAACTCTAGAGAAGAGAAGGAGGTTGGAAAGGAGAGGGAGCTAGGAAGAAGAAAGAGGTGTCGCCATTACCGTTCGACGACGCTCACGTTACGCCAGTCAACGGCAAGTGTTTTAACCACTCTTCTTACTCTATGTTAGTTGTGTGGGTGGATCAATACCATGCAATTAGGTATTAATCTAAAACCCTAAACTGGACCTTAAAACCCTAAGTTGGCGTCAAACCCTAGATTCGAGTTCCGAGATGATATTCATCGAAATAAGACTTGAATGAGTTGGGGATAACTCTAACTCAAAGATTAGACTTAGAATGAATAGGAGAAACCCTGAAAATCCATAGAGATCGATCGACGGCAGTCGAAAAACCCAAGTATGGTCTTCCGGAGACATACCGGTCAACTATACCGGTTGTACACAGTGCGGCCAGTATGTTGCCACTGGTATCCCTCGGGAGGCTGGTCTGTGGGGACCGGCTGACCATACCGGTCACCAGTCTTCCCCACAGAGCTGCGATCGGTACATGCCACCGGTCAGCTCTGTGAGGGTATTTTGTAACCATGTTGGTTTCCGACCAACATGAAACCCTAAACAATATATTCTAATGATACCCTAATAATATTGTAGGACTTTGTGACTTCCCGTTTAGATCTTGCGACATGGAGCAAGCTAACAAACGAGCGTCAGGTAAGGGAATCTGACCTAAATCTAATAATTAATCGACAGTAAATTATTGTTAATCACCTGATTATATATGATATGATGTTTGTACATATTCACATGCCATCTTTCAATTTCGGTTATTATTACTGTTCATGCATTATTAGGATGTGATTGTTAAGCATGTGATTATTTCGTTAGTGTGTGGAGTGGGGCATGGGCCTGGGATCGCTCCTCATACTAGTACCTTTTGTAGTATTCTACCTTAACATGCTTGGTACGGGTGGGGCATCAGGGGAAGGTCGTGGTATGATGGTCTCCGATATTGATGTTGGCCTGGCCATGGTTATGTGGCACTGTGGTCTCTGAGTCGACGCTGGCTTGTCCACGATGCTTTAGCTCTATCTCTATGCCGTAGGGAGTTATGTTGGGATAGGGTCTACCTGCGTATTGTTTCTATCCTAGTGGGTTAGTTGCGGATAGGGCATCAGGGGAGGTGTGGGAATGCCTTAGCTCTATCTCATGCCGTAGACGGCTGTGCTGGGATAGAGCGTACATTGATGACATATAAGATTGGTTAGTTGCGAGCCCAGTTTACGAGCCCTGGCCAGTAGGGGCTTAGGTACTGGTATGGGTAGAGCATTAGGGGAGGTACGGGGTATCTTAGCTCTATCTCTATTCCATGATGGGTGCATGTGGGCCAATGGGGGTGTGATCCATGAGGTGCCACACACTCGTGTATAGAGGTGCGGGGGCCACCAAACCTTTCTATAGCACATTGTAAACTTAAAGTCAAACCACAACATAAAATGATTGTTACACAAGCATAATATTGTGAAACTGTCTGATTGTCTTATTGAGCTAAGTTGTGAGCTCACCCTTTGTACGTACATTGTTTTAGATGTTGATG
The DNA here is from genome assembly GCA_028583415.1 of Protea cynaroides. Classification (NCBI taxonomy): domain Eukaryota; kingdom Viridiplantae; phylum Streptophyta; class Magnoliopsida; order Proteales; family Proteaceae; genus Protea; species Protea cynaroides. The sequence goes on along the minus strand of CM053276.1, from coordinate 76,308,794 downwards.
CAGGTTACACTGTGGATGACTACATGAACGCTCCGGTGTATGCTGATGTTGCTGCTCTGGGTGTGCAGGCAGGAGAGGACGAGCATGACGCATCATGCGAGTGCCCTTTCTGCGTGTACCTTTGATTGGTTTTATTTATTTACTTTCATTATTTTCGATTGGATTAAAGAGATGTAATGATATTATATTATTTGTTTGGATTTGAATAATTTGGTATCTTATTTAAAGTTATCAATAGATTCTCAGTTCATTATATTTAAAAGACTTTCGCTGTACTATTATATTCTGATTGTGGTTATGTGTGATGGTTTGTATGAGTGGACACGGCCTATTCGAGATCCTGGTGTGAACCGTTGGTTCGATGACGGTTCACTCACACCTTTCTGGTTGGGTCAGAATTGGGGTGTGACAGATACTATCTCCATGAATTTCTTAAGACCTTAGAGTAGATAATGAAGAGGGGATTATCTAGGAGGAACCCAAATCATCCACCCATGGTTAGGTTTTCATGAAAAATCATGGAAAAAATCATGAAAGCCATATAGGTGAATAAACCACGGTTCTAGGCCTTAGAACATGTATGGAATGGACTATAGGAGCAAGCCATAGGACCCCAAACACAAAGAATGGACTGAAGAAAGAAAATTTGACAAAACCCACAGGGGGTCGCATGGGGGTCGATGGCCAATCGACCCTACCAGACCCTGAGCATCGACCCCTAGTGTTCGAGAAGTCCAGAATAGGGGTGGTCGCACCCAGGGACGATCAAGACTCCGACCCTAGCATCGACCCCCAGTTAGCAGTATGCTTTTTAAAGTCTAAATTAACTCTAATTAAATTCTATCGACTTGGTTAGGTTTTCTAGAGATATAATATCGATATATAGTTGATTCTTAAAGCTTGAAAGAGGACTTACGACCAAGTAAAGGTGAGGAAACAAAATCTAAACTAATTGATTAATAACAAACTGTTTTTATTTCTTGAGTCCAATGCTATGCTTGATTCTATGCGAATATGCTTGTAATGTGCATTCAACATGTCATCCAATATTTCTATTAATTGTTTCATGCATATTTACTTTGTTGTTTATAACATGATGATGATGATGATGATGATAGGAATAGGCATGTGGATGTATGTGTGTGGTTGGTGTACTTGATGCGAGCGAGTATCAGGGGGAGGTGTCATAGGCCGGGCCTCAGCACTCTAGCTCTATCTCTAACTCAAGTCTTGTGCATTAGCATCGTCGTATCGCCATTACTTTAGCAGAACTATTACGCCGTAGAGTATCAGGGGAGGTTGTCTTGGTCCTTGTAGTCTCTGACTCTACCGGGGGGCCTTATCTCTATCTCTATGGGTGTTCTGAGGGATACTGGGGTGAGGCCTTGGATACACTATTTGGCATTAGGATTGGTTAGTTGCGAGCCCAGTTTGCAAGCCCTCGCCAGCAGGGGCTTACGTGTTGGTATGGAACTGTACATCAATAAACGTTAACCTTTGTTGTACAATGTTCATGGTAGGGTGGATGGGGACGACAATAAACGTTAACCTTTGGGCGGACTTCCACACCCTGTGTATAGAGGAGGGGTCATAAACGTTAACCTTTGACCACCGAACCTTTCTATTGCGCATTGCAAACTTTAAACCATACCAAAGATATGAATTGAATGCATGCATATGTATTGTTGCATTGTTTTGTTTGCTCACTGAGCCATGATGTGTGCTCACCCTCTTGACGTCGAATCTTTTTAGTTGATGAAGTGGATACGCATGACTCCTCTTGCGAGTGCAACTCATGCGTATTCGATTAGATTTTATTTTTATTATTTGGATTTATTAAAAGACATGTAATTGATATTTATTTATGTCTTAGTTGATACAAAATAATTTGCTACTTAAATATGATTATCACATCTAGATTTCTCAGTTCATTTTACTATAAGATTTTCGCTATTGTGTATTTACTCTGATTATGAATGTGGATGTATGAGGTTTAGATAAAATGGATATAGCCTACTCAAGATCCTGGTTGAATCGTTGGTTTGCTAGTGGTTCATCACACCATTCTGAATAGTGCAAAATTGGGGTGTGACCGGGGTCTTTTTTAGAATTTAACAAACTCGGATATCTAAATATTTATATTTATTAGTAGAATCCTAAAATCCTAAAATGCATGTTAATGTCGAACGACGTCTGCCTTCTTCCCAGGTTCTCAAACACTGCAAGGGGAAGACAAGAGTTTGGGAGGGGGGTCTGATGATCCTAACACCACTCCTATGCTCAATTTAGTAAGGGGTCAAACATCGTGAACTTGGGGAATGAAGGCCAAGTTCGAAGATTGAGTAGAGGGCTGTTCTTGAAAGAAAAGAAATGGAGTAGGCTTTCTAATGGGTCTGAAATGTCTAACCTCTGTATGATCGAACTGGTCCCTATTTATAGCTACGGGAGTGGTTAGGAAAATTGATTTTGTAAGTGCGACAAAGGAGGCACCTTTCTGTAGTAGACATGTCATTGATGTGGCTTTTAGGCCGCTGGTCATGTCGACACGTTGTGTTTGAGTTGGATATGTTGTGTACATGGCTCTTGGGTCGCTATTCATATTGACACGCTTTGGACACAATCCTACTATTGGGTTTTCCTCCATACGTGGGTGAGGGGAACCCATACATTCATGATGGGGTAAATGGCAGTTTTGAAACCGCCTCCCTCACTCTCTTTATTGTTTCCCCATATAGAAATATGAGGTGGATTTCTCAAAACCGTCTAATTCTCATTCTTTATATATAAAGGTATTAAAGGCGGCATATTAGATCTGCGCATTTTGAGTTTCTGAAAATTAGAGAGAAAAATAGAGAGCCAAAGCCAAATAAAATTCGGAGTTCTCAAGTGGAAGAAAAATAAAATTTTTCATCATTCCACCAATAAGTGGAGAGTCGATACTCATATACCTTGTATGTAATTGTGGCTTGACGGCATTCTTTGTATTTAGGGAAGACGGAAAGGTAATAGTTCTCTTTGTATTTGTTACGTCAGCATCGAGGTGTGAGTATTCTTGTATTTTGGTTACCACCTATTGTTTTGGTGAGTTATTTATATTACCCAAGAATGGGTTATTTTTTTTGGTGATTGGTAACCTCTAGTGGTGACTAGAGAGGATTGTACTATGTATCCATTATTATCATAGTGGAGATTTACCTGGACTAGGTCCCATGGTTTTTCCCCTTTCACCTTGGAAGGGTTTTCCACGTAAAAATTGGTGTGTCTCTTGTAGTTTGATTGATTCTATTTTTTCCATTTCTATATCTCTGTATATATATTTGTGGTTGTGTATCTCCATTAATTTACATATAGGAGGGAAAAGCCTTATGTTTTTTCTAACAAGTGGTATCAGAGCCAGGTTCTATAACTATGTGTCAACAATGGAGGAAACCCCAACACTGATGATTAGTTTGAATGAGAGCAACTGGATGATTTGAAAAGTCAAAATGGAAGACTTATTGTACTGTAAGGATTTATGAGGACCCATACAGAGTGATATGGCCAAGCCCAAAAAATTATCCATCGTTGATTGGATGACCTTGGACCGAAAAGCTATTAGCTTTATTCAGCAATGGTCGGACGATATAGTTAATTTTTATCATGTCTCCATAGAGATTTCAGTATATTTATTGTAGAATAAATTAGAAAGTCTGTACGAAAGGAAGACTGCCGACAACAAAGCCATTTTTATCAAAAATCTTGTGAACCTGAAGTACAAAGATAGACACTCAGTTGCAAAGCATTTAAATGAGGTACATAGTATTGTGAATTAGCTATCCTCTATGAAGATTGTATTAGATGATGAGTTACAAGTCTTGTTACTGCTCAGTTCATTACCTGATAATTGGGAGACATCGGTGGTGTCTCTTAGCAATTCAATTCCAGATGGAAAAATCACAATGAGTCAAGTAATAGGAAGTTTGTTAATTAAATAACTAAAAAGAAAGTTTTTGGGTTCATCTTAACAAGAGACACTTGTCATAGAAAGTCAGGGGAGATAAAATACAGAAAATCACAAGACCATGGAAAGTTAAAGGAGATTTCTAAAGCAAGACAAGGGATTACATGTTACTACTGTAAAAAGATAGGACATATGAAAAGAAGTGTAGAAAACTCAAGAGAGATTCCAATAAAGGAAATGAGGAAGAAAAGAATGAAAATACTACTATCGTCAGCTTAAATGGAGACACTATTATTATCTCATGTTGTTAAAAATCTTGTCTTACATTTTCATATCACGACTCAGATTAGATTGTTTATACATGTTTTTTATACCATGCTTCCCCTTGCAGAGAATTATGTACCTCTTACAAGGTTGGTGATTTTGGTATTATAAGAATAGAAAAAACAGGTGTTTCAAAAATTATGGGGATAGAAGATGTAGGTGTTGAGACAAATGTTGAATGTAAATTGACTCTCAAGGATGTGAGACATGATCCAGAACTCTGTCTAAATTTAATTTCAGTAAGAAAGTTAGATGCAGAAGGATATGACAGTCATTTTGGTAATGATCAATGGAAACTTACCAAAGGTTCTCTAGTGGTGGCAAGAGGAAAAAAATGTTGCACTTTGTATAACACAAAAATACAAGTATGCAAGACTAAAATGAACACAATAGATAGTGAATCCGCTACAGATTTGTAGCATTGTTGATTTGGTCACATTAGCAAGGGATGCAGATCCTTACAAAAGGTAACCTTCTTCCAGACATGAAAGGTATGCCTTTGAATCGTTGTGTTCATTGCTTAGTTGATAAACAACATAGTGTTATTTTCATTAAAGATTATCTTTCTAGAAAAAAACATTTTAAAATTGATACATTCTGATGTTTATGGTCCTATGAAAGTGTAAATACTTAGTGGTGCTTTTCACTTTGTTACTTTCATAGATGATGTTTCTAGAAAAATATGGGCATATGCTTTGAAATCTCAAGTTCAAGTTTTGGATGTCTTTAAAAATTTTCATGTTATAGTTATAAGAGAAACAAGAAAATCTCTCAAATGCATTCGTATAGATAATGGTAGTAAATACATTAGACCATTTGAAAAATATTGCAATAGTCATGGTATTCGACATGTGCAAACAACTCCCAAGACCCCACAGTATAATGGTGTAGTAGAAAGGATGAATCACACTATTATGGAAAGGATCAGGTGTATGCTTTCACAAGAAAAGTTAGGACGGTGTTATTGGGGAGAAGTGATGTATACTGTAGTTTATTTGATTAATTTATCTCCATCAACTCCTTTGAATGGAGATGTTCCTGAGAAGGTGTGGAGCAAAAAAGATATTTCTTGTGATCATTTGAAAGTATTTGGACGTAGGGCATTTGTGTATGTTCTAAAAGATGAACAGCCCAAACTTGATGACAAGGCAAAACAATGTATTTTCTTGGGATATGTAGATGAAAATTTTGGATACAAGTTATGAGATTCGATTGAGAAGAAAATTATCAGAAGCAAAGATGTGATCTTTCTTAAAGATCAAACAATTAAAGACTTTGAGAAAATTGAAAAGCCTTAGTCATTTGTTGATGACCTGATTGATCTTGGTCCAATTCCTCAACCCATGGTACATGATGATGGAAGAGATGTGCAAAATAATAATTATGATGTTCCCATAGATGATATAGATGATGATGAACAGGGGGAGTAGCCCCCTCCAGAGCCACCAATTGAGCCTCGATTAAGAAGATATACTAGGAGCGACAACTATCTACTAGGTATCCACCACAGTAATATATTATGCTAATAGATGCAGGTGGACTAAATTGCTTTGAAGAAGCACAAACTGATGAGCATAAACCTAAGTGATTAAAAACTATGCAAGAGGAGATGGATTCTTTGCATAGAAATCATACTTATGATTTAGTGAATCTACTTTAAGGTAAGAAGACACTCAAGAATAAATAGGTATTCAGGTTAAAGACAGAGCAGAACAGTTCACAACCAAGGTATAAGGCAAAGTTGGTTGTAAAGGGTTTTAGACAAATAAAATGAATTAACTTTGATGAGATTTTCTCTCTTGTTATGAAAATGTCATCGGTTTGAGTTGTGTTGGGTTTAGCTACAAGTTTGAATCTGAAAGTTCAACAACTTGATGTCAAGATAGTTTTTTTTCATGGTGATTTAGAGGAAGATATTTACATAAAGCAGCTAGAAGATTTCAAAGTTAAAGGGAAAGAATACATGATTTGCAGGTCAAGAAAGAGCTTGTATGCTTTGAAATAGGCTCCAAGATAGTGGTACAAGAAGTTCAATTCATTTATGATGGAACATGAGTACACCAGAACAACTGCAAATCATTGTGTGTTAATGAAGAAAATTTTCATAAGGTGATTTCATTATTCTTTTGCTCTATATTGATGACATATTGATTGTCAGGCAGGATATCAACAAAATTGACAGATTAAAGCAAGAATTGAGCAAGTCATTTGCCATAAAGGACATGGGACCAGCATAGCAGATCTTAGTCAAGCAAATCTTTTGTGATAGAAAAATAGGTAAAATTTGGCTATCACAAGAAAGGTACATATATAAAGTACTAAAAAGGTTTAATATGGAAAAAAGTAAAGTTAGTTAGTTCTCCACTTGCAGGTCACTTTAGATTGGGCAGTGAGCATAGTCCTACAACTGAGCAAGGAAGAACAAAAATGAAGAAATTTTCCTATGCATCAGTTTTAGGAAGTTTGATGTATGCCATGGTGTATACGAAACCTGATATTGCACATGCAATTAGAGTTGTGAGAAGATTTCTTGCCAGTCCCCAAAAAGAACATTAGGAAGCAGTCAAATGGATTATGAGACATCTAAGAGGTTCATCCAATGCATGTTTCTGTTTTGGTATTGATAAATTTGTGTTACAGGGGTACATAGATGCAAATATGGCAGGCGACATTTACTAAAGGAAGTCGACATCAAATTACTTGTTTACCTTTACAAGGGAGCAGTGTCATGACAATCCAAGTTGTAGAAGTGTGTAGCTTTATCAACTACAGAAGCTGAGTATATTGCTATAGTGGAAGCTTGCAAGGAGATGTTGTGGATAAAGAGGTTCATTCAAGAACTAGGTCAGCCACAAGACAAGTACATTATTTATTGTGACAGTCAGAGTGCCATTCACTTGAAAAGAAATCCTAGTTTCCATTATAAGACCAAGCATGTTGATTTGAGTTATCACTGGATTCAGGATATACTAGAATAGAAGCAAGTACTAACAAGAACAGTACAAATATGATGACAAAAGTATTACCCAAGGTGAAGCATGACTTTTGCAGAAGCATGACAGGTTTGGATTTGACAGATCCCCACTTATGAGTTAAAGGAGGAGTTTGTTGGGTTTTTCTCCTACATGGATGAGGGGGGACCCACAATTTATGATGGAGTAAATGGTGGTTTTGAAATCGTCTCCCTCGCTCTCTTTATTGCTTCCCCATATGGCAATATGAGGCGCTTTTCTCAAAACCACCTAATACTCATTCCTTATATATATAAAGGAATTGAAGGCGGCATATCAGATGTGTGCATTCAGAGTTTCTAAAAATCAAAGAGAAAAGTTGAGAGCCGAATTAGAATAAAATCCAGAGTTCTTGAGTGGAAGAAAAATCAGATTTTTCTTTGTTCCTCCAATGAGTAGAGAGTCGATACTTGTCCCTTGTATGTGATTGTAGTGTGATGGCATTTTTCCTATTTAGGGAAGATGGAAAGGTGACAGTTCTTCCAGTATTTGTTACGTCAGCATTGAGGTGAGAGTATTCTGGTATTTTAGATTACCACCTATTGTTTTGGTGAGTTATTTGTATTATCTAAAAATGTATTATTTCTTTTGGTGATTGGTAACCTCTAGTGGTGACTAGAGAGGATTGTATTGTGTACCCATTATTATCATAGTGGAGATTTACCTGGACTAGGTCCTGTGATTTTTTCCCTTTCACCTTGGAAGGATTTTCCACGTAAAAATTGGTCTCTTGTGGTTTGATTGATTCTATTTATTTTCATTACTATATCTTTGTACATATATTTGTGGTTGTGTATCTCCATTGATTTGCATACAGGAGGGAAAAGCCTTGTGTTTTCCCTAACACCTACGGCCGAACAAGTGTCTTCTCAATGTGAGATTAGACATGCATAATGCT
>CM053276.1:76278189-76300121 GCA_028583415.1 Protea cynaroides | reverse complement strand
TTTAACAAACTCGGATATCTAAATATTTATATTTATTAGTAGAATCCTAAAATCCTAAAATGCATGTTAATGTTGAACGGCGTCTGCCTTCTTCCCAGGTGCTCAAACACTGCAAGCGGAAGACAAGAGCTTGGGGGGGGGGGGGGGTAGCTCCTATGCTCAATTTAGTAAGGGGTCAAACATCGTGAACTTGGGGAATGAAGGCCAAGTTTGAAGATTGAGTAGAGGCTGTTCTTGAAAGAAAAGAAATGGAATAGGCTTTCTAATGGGTCTGAAATGCCTAACCTCTGTATGATCGAACTGGTCCCTATTTATAGCTACGGGAGTGGTTAGGAAAATTGATTTTGTAAGTGCGACAAAGGAGGCACCTTTCTGTAGTAGACATGTCATTGATGTGGCCTTTAGGCCACTGGTCATGTCGACACGTTGTGTTTGAGTTGGATATGTTGTCTACATGGCTCTTGGGTCGCTATTCATATTGACACGCTTTGGACACAATCCTACTATTGGGTTTTCCTCCTTACGTGGGTGAGGGGAACCCATACATTCATGATGGGGTAAATGGCAGTTTTGAAACCACCTCCCTCACTCTCTTTATTGTTTCCCCATATGGCAATATGAGGTGGATTTCTCAAAACCGTCTAATTCTCATTCTTTATATATAAAGGTATTAAAGGCAGCATATTAGATCTGCGGATTTTGAGTTTCTGAAATCACAGAGAAAAATTGAGAGCCAATGCCAAATAAAATTCGGAGTTCTTGAGTGGAAGAAAAATAAATTTTTTCATCGTTCCACCAATAAGTGGAGAGTCGATACTCATATACCTTGTATGTAAATGTGGCTTGACGGCATTCTTTGTATTTAGGGAAGACGGAAAGGTAATAGTTCTCTTTGTATTTGTTACGTCAGCATCGAGGTGAGAGTATTCATGTATTTTGGTTACCACCTATTATTTTGGTGAGTTATTTATATTACCCAAGAATGGGTTTTTTTTTTTTTTTTGGTGATTGGTAACCTCTAGTGGTGACTAGAGAGGATTATACTATGTATCCATTATTATCATAGTGGAGATTTACCTGGACTAGGTCCCATGGTTTTTCCCCTTTCACCTTAGAAAGGTTTTCCACGTAAAAATTGGTGTGTCTCTTGTAGTTTGATTGATTCTATTTTTTCCATTGCTATATCTTTGTACATATATTTGTGGTTGTGTATCTCCATTAATTTATATACAGGAGGAAAAACCTTATGTTTTTCCTAACAAGTGGTATCAGAGCCAGGTTTTATAACTATGTGTCAACAATGGAGGGAACCCCAATACGGATGATTAGTTTGAATGAGAGCAACTGGATGATTTGAAAAGTCAAGATGGAAGACTTATTGTACTGTAAGGATTTATGAGGACCCATACAGAGTGATATGGCCAAGCCAAAAAAATTGTCCATCATTGATTGGATGACCTTGGACCGAAAATCTATTAGCTTTATTTAGCAATGGTTGGACGATATAGTTAATTTTTGTCATGTCTCCATAGAGATGTCAGTATATTTATTGTAAAATAAATTAGAAAGTCTGTATGAAAGGAAGACTGCCGACAACAAAGTCATTTTTATCAGAAAGCTTATGAACCTGAAGTACAGAGATAGACACTCAGTTGCAAAACATTTAAAAGAGGTATAGAGTATTGTGAATCAGCTATTCTCTATGAAGATTGTATTAGATAATGAGTTACAAGTCTTGTTACTGCTCAGTTCATTACCTGATAATTGGGAGACATCGGTGGTATCTCTTAGCAATTCAATTCCAGATAGAAAAATCACAATGAGTCAAGTAATAGGAAGTCTGTTAATTGAATAACTAAAAAGAAAGTTTTTGGGTTCATTTTAACAAGAGACACTTGTCATAGAAAGTCGGGGGAGAGAAAATACAGAAAATCACAAGACCATGGAAAGTTAAAGGAGATTTCTAAATCAAGACAAGAGATTACTTGTTACTACTGTAAAAAGATAGGACATATGAAAAGAAGTGTAGAAAACTCAAGAGAGATTCCAATAAAGGAAATGAGCAAGAAAAGAATGAAAATACTACTACCGTCAGCTTAAATGGAGACACTATTATTATCTCATGTTGTGAAGAATCTTGTCTTACATTCTCATATCACGACTCAGATTAGATTGTTTATACATGTTTTTTATACCACGCTTCCCCTTGCAGAGAATTATGTACCTCTTACAAGGTTGGTGATTTTGGTATTATAAGAATAGGAAAAATAGGTGTTTTAAAAATTATGGGGATAGAAGATGTAGGTGTTGAGACAAATGTTGAATGTAAATTGACTCTCAAGGATGTGAGACATGATCCAGAACTCTATCTATATTTAATTTCAGCAAGAAAGTTAGATGCAGAAGGATATGACAGTCATTTTGGTAATGGTCAATGGAAACTTACCAAAGGTTCTCTAGTGGTGGCAAGAGGAAAAAAATGTTGCACTTTGTATAACACAAAAATACAAGTATGCAAGACTAAAATGAACACAATAGGTAGTGAATCCGCTACAGATTTGTAGCATTGTTGATTTGGTCACATTAGCAAGGGATGCAGATCCTTACAAAAGGTAACCTTCTTCCAGACATGAAAGGTATGCCTCTGAATCGTTGTGTTCATTGCTTAGTTGGTAAACAACATAGTGTTATTTTCATTAAAAAATATCTTTCTAGAAAAAAAAATTTTAAAATTGATACATTCTGATGTTTATGGTCCTATGAAAGTGAAAATACTTAGTAGTGCTTCTTACTTTGTTACTTTCATAGATGATGCTTTCAGAAAAATGTGGGCATATGCTTTGAAATCTCAAGTTCAGGTTTTGGATGTCTTTATAAAATTTTATGTTATGGTTATAAGAGAAACAAGAAAATCTCTCAAATGCATTCGTATAGATAGTGGTGGTAAATACATTAGACCATTTGAAAAATATTGCAATAGTCATGGTATTCGACATGAGCAAACAACTCCCAAGACCCCACAGTATAATGGTGTAGCAGAAATGATGAATTGCACTATTATGGAAAGGATTAGGTGTATGCTCTCACAAGAAAAGTTAGGACGATGTTATTGGGGAGAAGTGACGTATATTGTAGTTTATTTGATTAATTTATCTCCATCAACTCCTTTGAATGGAGATGTTCCTGAGAAGGTGTGGAGCAAAAAAGATATTTCTTGTGATCATTTGAAAGTATTTGGATGTAGGGCATTTGTGTATGTTCTAAAAGATTAACAACCCAAACTTGATGACAAGGCAAAACAGTGTATTTTCTTGGGATATGTAGATGAAAATTTTGGATACAAGTTATGAGATTCGATTGAGAAGAAAACTATCAGAAGCAAAGATGTGATATTTCTTAAAGATCAAACAATTAAAGACTTTGAGAAAATTGAAAAGCCTTAGTCATTTGTTGATGACCTAATTGATCTTGGTCCAATTCCTCAACCCATGGTACATGATGATGGAAGAGATGTGCAAAATAATAATAATGATGTTCCCATAGATGATATAGATGATGATGAACAGGGGGAGCAGCCCCCTCCAGAGCCACCAATTGAGCCTCGGTTGAGAAGATATACTAGGAGCGACAACTATCTACCAGGTATCCACCACAGTAATATATTATGCTAATAGATGCAGGTGGACTAAATTGCTTTGAAGAAGCACAGACTGATGAGCATAAAGCTAAGTGATTAAAAACTATGCAAGAGGAGATGGATTCTTTGCATAGAAATCATACTTATGATTTAGTGAATCTACTTTAAGGTAAGAAGACACTCAAGAATAAATAGGTATTCAGGTTAAAGACATAGCGAAACAGTTCACAACCAAGGTATAAGGCAAAGTTGGTTGTAAAGGGTTTTGGACAAATAAAATGAATTGACTTTGATGAGATTTTCTCTCTTGTTATGAAAATGTCATCGGTTTGAGTTGTGTTGGGTTTAGCTACAAGTTTGAATCTGAAAGTTCAACAACTTGATGTCAAGATAGTTTTTTTTCATGGTGATTTAGAGGAAGATATTTACATAGAGCAGCTAGAAGATTTCAAAGTTAAAGGGAAAGAATACATGATTTGCAGGTCAAGAAAGAGCTTGTATGCTTTGAAATAGGCTCCAAAATAGTGGTACAAGAAGTTCAATTCATTTATGATGGAACACGAGTACACTAGAACAACTGCAAATCATTGTGTGTTAATGAAGAAAATTTTCTTAAGGTGATTTCATTATTCTTTTGCTCTATATTGATGACATATTGATTGTCAGGCAGGATTTCAACAAAATTGATAGATTAAAGCAAGAATTGAGCAAGTCATTTGCCATGAAGGACATGGGACCAGCATAGCAGATCTTAGTCAAGCAAATCTTTTGTGATAGGAAAACAGGTAAAATTTGGCTATCACAAGAAAAGTACATATATAAAGTACTAAAAAGGTTTAATATGAAAAAAGTAAGTTAGTTAGTTCTCCACTTGCAGGTCACTTTAAATTGGGCAGTGAGCATAGTCCTACAACTGAGCAAGGAAGAACAAAAATGAAGAAATTTTCCTATGCATCAGTTTTAATAAGTTTGATGTATGCCATGGTGTATACGAAACCTGATATTGCACATGCAATTAGAGTTGTGAGAAGATTTCTTGCCAGTCTCAAAAAAGAACATTAGGAAGCAGTCAAATGGATTATGAGACATCTAAGAGGTTCATCCAATGCATGTTTTTGTTTTGGTATTGATAAATTTGTGTTACAGGGGTACATAGATGCAAATATGGCAGGCGACATTTACTAAAGGAAGTCGACATCAGATTACTTGTTTAACTTTACAAGGGAGCAGTGTCATGACAATCCAAGTTGTAGAAGTGTGTAGCTTTATCAACTACAGAAGCTGAGTATATTGCTATAGTGGAAGCTTGCAAGGAGATGTTGTGGATTAAGAGGTTCATTCAAGAACTAGGTCATCCACAAGACAAGTACATTATTTATTGTGACAGTCAGAGTGCCATTCACTTGAAAAGAAATCCTAGTTTCCATTATAAGACCAAGCATGTTGATTTGAGTTATCACTGGATTCGGGATATACTAGAATAGAAGCAAGTACTAACAAGAACAGTGCAAATATGATGACAAAAGTATTACCCAAGGTGAAGCATGACTTTTGCAGAAGCATGACAGGTTTGGATTTGACAGATCCCCACTTATGAGTTAAAGGAGGAGTTTGTTGGGTTTTTCTCCTCACATGGGTGAGGGGGGACCCACAATTTATGATGGAGTAAATGGTGGTTTTGAAATCGTCTCCCTCGCTCTCTTTATTGCTTCCCCATATGGCAATATGAGGCGCTTTTCTCAAAACCTCCTAATACTCATTCCTTATATATATAAAGGTATTGAAGGCGGCATATCAGATCTGTGCATTCAGAGTTTCTAAAAATCAAAGAGAAAAGTTGAGAGCCGAAGTAGAATAAAATCCAGAGTTCTTGAGTGGAAGAAAAATCAGATTTTTCTTTGTTCGTCCAATGAGTAGAGAGTCAATACTCATCCCTTGTACGTGATTGTAGCGTGATGGCATTTTTCCTATTTAGGGAAGATGGAAAGGTGACAGTTCTTCCAGTATTTGTTACGTCAGTATTGAGGTGAGAGTATTCTGGTATTTTGGATTACCACCTATTGTTTTGGTGAGTTATTTGTATTATCTAAAAATAGATTATTTCTTTTGGTGATTGGTAACCTCTAGTGGTGACTAGAGAGAATTGTATTGTGTACCCATTATTATCATAGTGGAGATTTACCTGGACTAGGTCCTGTGGTTTTTCCCCTTTCACCTTGGAAGGATTTTCTACGTAAAAATTGGTCTCTTGTGGTTTGATTGATTCTATTTATTTCCATTACTATATCTTTGTACATATATTTGTGGTTGTGTATCTCCATTGATTTGCATACAGGAGGGAAAAGCCTTGTGTTTTTCCTAACACCTACGGCCGAACAAGTGTCTTCTCAATGTGAGATTAGACATGCATAATGCTGCCTAAGAACTGTTGGACTTTATGTTGTCATTGTTGGCAACTTGACTGATGTGACAGTGTTTGTGAGTATTCAGTCAGAGAAATGAGGAGAGAGAGTGTCAGTGCAGTGGCACAGATGTGGCTGAGATTCTGATGATGCGACAGTGTTCCTGAAGTTTTTTTGATCATGTTCATGTTTCTTATGTTTCTGGTGCTGTGGCATTGAAGAGAGAAATTTAAGAGAGAGAAAGAAGAGAGAGAATCAAAAGAGAGAGAAAGAGGAGAGAGAAAAAAAATGTGAGTGGGACCCACAGGTGTGGTGGCAAGGTGACACGGCAGCCCACGACACTTGGTATGCATGCACACAAAGTTTCGGGTTCAAATTCCAAGGTTTGATAGAGTTTTAACTTTGAACCTATTTTTGATGGGTCCCGCAGCAGGTTCATGGAGATCCGGCATTGAAAAGATGTAGAGCATCGAGTTAGCTTTCCAACACAACTTGAATCACTCAATTCCGACGTCGGATGAGAGAGATATCGCAGTTTCCGTCGGATTGCTCAAAAAAGCCATTAAACATTTATTCAGGGGCCTATTTTCAATTATCAAAAGTTGAAGATTAATGCTGTAATTATCATAAATGGGAAAAGAAACCGATTGGACGGTTGGATTTGAGCCACGTCGACAAGATCCAGATTGGATGGCCTCTGATAAGGCGGGCTCGAGTGTAGTGCGGCAGCAACGTCAAGATTCCATCGCGAGGCTTTTGATTGGTCGTCAGCAAGTTAATACAATACTCCATGACGCATGAAGAAGATAACCTAATCCCGTGTGGTGCGTCCATCATATGGCGGCGCTTCAGATTCTAATCGTGTGGCCTCGCGCTACTCCGATTCTCGGAGGCGTGATTTGTTCAGATCTGACGGCCTCTGGTCGATCCCGCCATTTTAAAGATATCGAACGGTCGATATTAAAGATTCTCCGAGGGCCAATGCGATCTCGACAACACATTGGCGCGGCGCGGCTACGGTGCGGCGCGGGTCCTTAGTTATAAAAGGAAAGATTCTATTTTGAATCTTTTGGTTAGCCGAACTTCAAACTGCCATAACTTCTTCATCCGAGCTCCAAATTAGTTCGTTCAAGTTGCAGTTTTCATATTTTTGGATGCTCTATCTATTGGGCTCCGTTGGGAGTTGAAACAGGGCTGAGAAAAATTGAAAAGAGCATTTTGAAGGCAGAGAGAAGGTTTTCTAGGGTTTTGTGCCATGTGGGAGTGATCAATCACCAACTACCTCTTCTCTGTGCATCAATGGAGTGCTAAATCCCTATGAGAGGTCAGTAGAGCTTTTATTTTCACATTCATGGTGATTATGGGTTGTGTGGAAGAGATTTAAACCCTGTCGATGAGGTGTGCTCTGTCAATCTATCTCTATCATCATTGAAGGCTATTGGAGAGTACCTGAGAGCAGTGGTGATGCTTTAGAGATATTGTTGGCCATTTGAAAGCATTCTTTGTGAGGTTCTTCAATTCCTTATCTATTTGTTGCTTTCAATTTATTGTATGCTAGCGTAAGTGCAATTGTTGAATACATAGCTAGTGTGGGAAAATTGTAAGGCAAATTTATAAGCCTAAATTTTTTTTATTATTTGCTTCCCGTGGGTGCGGGTTAAGCGTGGTGTGCAGCATGTGCTTAACACTGGTACTTGATACCTGAATTCCTGGCACATGTGTGCCCTCCTAGTTTTATGCTGGGTAAATTGGGTGTATGTACTCCCTGCTGTGTAGACAGCAAAAAGAAGTGTATTGAGTATATACGGAGCCCGTTGGGCATTACTCCGTGGACTAGCCATCACACACTGTGTTGGTGAACCAGGTATATCCTGTGTTGTGGACTGTCTTTATTTTTCTATATATTTTGGAGTGCGTGGAATGGCTTGCAGGATGGGTGTGCAAATCTGGTAGACCTGGCCACTGAGTGGTAGCGAGGTAGATTTGCATGCGCTTGTGTGTATGTGAAAAGTTGGGTCTCTATCAGCTCTAGGCAATAGTAAATAATTAAGGAGAATCTTCAGACACTGATTCACCCCCCTCTCTCAGTGTCATATCAAGTTCATCAAGAACATGCTAGTCATCTAAACATAGGCTTAGACACGTGGGTTTACATGTAAAACAACATCTTTTGTTATAATTTGGTCTACTTAGTGGTGGCTCATGCACATGAACTGTATGCGCATTCTCTTTGTGGACTACAAAGCTTTCGGCGGTGGCCTTACTTGAGCTTACTAGTTGTCACTTAGAATGATCTTGAGTTGGACTCCAACACTTGAGCCTGCCATCTGTCAAACAGGATAACCCTGAATCAGACTCCAAATAAGTTTTCGAACCGGGATATTGAGTTCGCAGTCGGATGCCAACTAGCTTGGATTCTTTGCTCACCCGAATTCATGCCACATGTCGATTTGCGGTTAATTGTATACCCATCAATGCCAATCCTAGAATTATTATTTTTTGGGGGAAAAGTGTGGGGTGTTCATCTATATGGCACCTGTATTAACTTGGCTCATCAAATCTTAGTTATCAAGCATCACTGGAATATAAAAATTCAGGGATCTATATACTGGGTCTAATCATTTCAAATTGAATATCTATCTCGCTTGTCTAGACTAGATGATCAAACAAAATAGTAGTTAATTTAGTAAGAGTAGGACTAATAATTCAATTGGATCAAACAAACCACTACTTATGATATATGAGATCCGTCTTGATATAGATTGGAGAATTTGACCCAACACCAATATTTAAGCCATGTTATAATATAATTGCCTAAGAAATGTAGCATTGACTTCTTTCTTCAAACATCACCTTATGGAGAGAGTTTAATTGGATGCAATGCTATATGTTTGCTCTCCATTGCTAATCATCACCTGATTCCAAATCGTTAAGTCATTATAAAAATATTGAAAGCAAAAAAAAAAAAAAAAAAAAAAAAAAAAAAAAAAAAAAAAAAAAAAAAAAAGGAAAAGCAAAATATTCATGGTAGCACCAACTTGATATTAGTTTTAAGAGTCAACTCATACTACTGGGATGTGACCCTTCCAACCTTTTTTTTTCCTCCAAAAAATACTAGAGAATAATGACAAAATATTCAGTCAAACAGTCACAGGGAGATAATGCTCTAAACAAGGATAACATCATTTTCTTTGTGTTTTGGGGAAGAAAAACAAGAACTAACTATGAAACACTTATTGACACTGGCCAGGTGTAACCATGTGGGAATTGGGGTGGAGTTTGACGAAGTTCAGTAAAGATGACTGGGGTTGAGTTTGGAGGATGGAGACTTGTATGGCTAATTTCCCTCCTCTCCCTCTAAGCTCTAGGGTGGAGGCTAGGGATCCTGAGATTGACGAAGGAGAATGTACTGATGTTGTTAAACAAGAGGTAGCTGACCTTGAGTTTCAATTTGAGCTGGATGGAGAAGTTGTGATCCTTGAAGAAGAGGGAGCAATACTAGGATGCGAGCATCCCATGTGTTGAGGCTAAGAATTGGATGAGGAATCTTAACCGTCTCGTTAGCTATAGATAGTGACTTATGAGATTCACAGCACGAACAAAGTGACTTTTTATGTTTTAGTAAATAACTCATCAGATGTACGACTTGCTAGAGGTGCCTGAAATAAGAGATAACAGAGCATATAGAGGGTGGACTTTACAGTCCGATGGCCACTCCGATGCTAAAGTCAGTCCATAGATCAAGCAGAATGAAATGTCCCAATATCAAACATTTCTTAGAATGAGGGATAATGTCTAAGTCTGTCCAGAAATTACTCAAAGAAGAATACTTACCTTCACCGAAGACTGAACCTGTTCATTTACAGATTTTTGATAACTGATTGGAGTGGCTATCGGTTGTTGGACGACGTAGGTGGTTATGTAAATGACCCATTGACTTCAAGTTGTCTGATGTGAATCCGACGATGAACCATGTAAGACTTGCACGCCACGAACCCGATCTAACCTTACGTTCTCGTGTCGTGAGTAGTCTTCCCATCATAATCGGCTCAAGTAAACCAATTGTATGAAGACACCACAAGATAAGGTAAGCCACACGTCAAATTTAGTTGGTGTGGTTGACTGTTTAAGTTTGTGTGGAAGCAACCAGTCAAAAACTAAAAATTAGTAAATTTTGGATATATGGTCACATTTTTGAGGGGTATGGTCAACTAGGTTGAGACCGCACAACGTATGGTTGCATGTTTTGGTTTGTATGGTCGATGGATTATACGACCACACCATCCACCGTACGAACCCAGAATCGACTCCGTGATTTGGAAACTTTCCAAATCAAAGGGGATCTCTTTCCTCATTGTAGAGGGACTCTACATGGAAATTTTTCCTCTATATAAAGGACATCCCTTCACTCTATTTTACTCTTTTAGATCAATCTCAAACCCTAAGCCTAAGGGAGAAAGAGAGAGGAGGAGAAGGAGAAGAAGAAAAGGAAAGGAAAGCTTGGAGAAGGTTTGCAGAGAATATTTCTATTTCTCTACAGCAAGCTTAAGGTATGGACTTGACTTTGTAGGGTAAATCAGATAGAATATGTTCTTTTTAAGTTGATATGTGGAACCTAATACAACGATTTCGGTTATAGATTTTCTATGGGAAACCATAAAGAATAGGTTCAGGATAATGGATGAGAAAAAATTACGATTTAATGACATAGACTGATCGTAGGAGGAACCTTACTATTGAGCCCCAAGGAGGAACTCATATTGGAAGTAAAAATCAGACCAAACTTGTATGGTTGCAGCTATGGTCGACCAGTAAATCAACTACAGCTATTTGGGAAGTTCTCAAAAATTATGTGGTCGCACTTGCGGTCGCATGTAGTGCGACCATAGGATAGACCGTACGTCGTATGGTCGCATATATTGAGACCACAGGGATCGATTATACGATAACAACAAGTATATTTTGAGACCAAACAAGGTTTTCGACTATTATAACTTGGTACAATCGAACCTAACTTAAATACATTAATTGTTTAGGTTCCCAATAGATTCAAAGTGATTTTCAAAGCTTGGGAGAGGAACAAACATCAATCAAAGGTAAGGGAACAAGACCTAAACTAATTGATTAATAACAAACTATTTTATTTTATTTGTCCAATGAAATAAATGATTCTATACTTGTATGCTTGAAATGTGTATCTAACATGTCATCCAATATTACTGCTATTCCTGCTCATGCAAATTTATTTCTGTCTATTTATAATATGATGATGATGATGCTAGAAATAGGCATGTGATTGTGTGTGTGGTTAGTGTGCTGGATGCGAGTGGAGCATCAGGGGGAGGACGTGGCATTGTGGTTTAGCCTGATCACCAGACTCTAGCTCTATCTCTATTCAAGTCTTACCCACTGACATCGTCCAATCGCCATTACCTTAACAGAACTATTATGTTGTAAGGCATCAGGGGAGGTAGTCTCAGACCGTATGATCTTTGACTCTGTCAGGGGGCCTTAGCTCTATCTCTATGGACGTATTGAGGGATGCTGGGGTAAGGCCTTGAATATATTGGATGGCATTAGGATTGGTTAGTTGCGAACCTAGTTTGTAAGCCCTCACCAATAGCGGCTTACATGTTGGTATGGGTAGGGCATCAGGGGAAGTGTTGGCGGTGTGATCCAGACACTTTAGCTCTATCTCTATTCCATGGAGGATGCATGTGGGATGGCAATGGTGTTTGATCCATTAGGCGAATTCACACACTCGTGTATAGAGGTACGGTGGCCACCAATCCTTTCTATAGCATATTGCAAACTTAAAAACCAGACCAAAGATATGAATTGAATGCATGCATATGTTTGTTGCATTGTTTTGATCACTCACTGAGCTCATGTAGGAGAGCTGACCCTCGTGCACAAAATTCTTTTTAGTTTCTGATGATGCAGGTGATACCGTTGAAGACTACATGAATACACCAACGTATGGACATGTGGCGGCTATGGATAAGTAAGCTGTGGATGATGAATATGACTCGTCAAGCGAGTGTTTCAACTATGTTTACGCTTAGTGGTTAACTTTCATATTTTGATACTTGTAATATGTTTTAATTATGTTTTGGTTACTTGGAGATAACTGGATTATTTAATTATTTATCGTGTAGACCTCTGTTCATTATTAATAAGACTTTAGCTATTTACTTTATTATCTCTTATTATTACTGTGGAATGTATTTTGGATCCTGATTTGAACCGTTGATTCTCACGATGGTTCATCACACCACTGGTTAGTCCAGAATTGAGGTGTGACAACTTGGTATAGAGCACTAAGGCTTTACCAATCAAACCTGAATACATTCACAATTGTGTTTATGAACTGAGTTAGGATAAACTTAAAAGTTTTAATACAAACACACCATAAGCACCTGTGTTGGTTAAGACAGAACTTAAATAAGACAATAATGTACATATAAAAGGGAGAACCATATGTATATACAAATAGAAGAAAAAAATCTAAATGTATCCTAATAAATAAATAACATATGGTACGATTTACAAATCGGATAGTTTCCTGAGTATACAAAGGATATAGTACAGTAATAAGAAGGAAATATCTGTAAAGCAGAAAATTAGAATACTGAGTTGGTACTCACAAGATGTGAAACTCGATGTATGATAGAGGAAGAAGGAAAATGGTTAGTAACGCCTAAATCCTTGCAGAGGTAAAGGAAAAGATCTCGGGCTGAATCCAACAGAGATAGGAGAACCATGGTCATATACCAAAAATAAGAGTAACTATAAAAGAAGATAAAGCTATACTCTTGGATGACGTGGAGACTCAAAGTGAGATCCACCATAAGCTGATCAATCTTCCGCTGGGCATTAAGAAGAGGTCGCAACCAGACCCCACCACCATCTGGGTAGAGAACGGGTAATGAGAACCCATCTAAGCAGATGCCAAATAATGATAATTGGACTGAAGCAAGTCAAAGGGGGGTGAACAACCAGGCCACTCTAGCCAATCTACCTGGACCATGAAATACCTTGGCCACGGTTGTAACAAATTTAGTCCGATAAAATATAAAAGCAACAATAGATGATACCGACTGTGTAAGTTACCATGAGAATCACTACCCAAGTTTCTAATGCTATACTAACACCTTTAGGTCAGACAGAATACAATACCAATTGGTAGTAACACTATATCTCCAGCACCTGTTAGCCACAACACAGTGTCTACTATATAGCAAGTCCTAATAAAGCACATTCCAGTGTAGAAGCTTGGTACACAATAAGCAGTGTATTAAGGTGGTTATCATTATCAACCATCGATGTATAGGATAGTTGCATCATGACAGAATGATCCGACAAGGGTTGAGGAACATTTTATGAAGATGAAGCCTCAAACTTTTTTAGCAAAGGATCAAATCTATCGTTGTCATATAGCTAGACATGTGTATATAAGATGTGGTGCATTGTTGACTTACCCTTATGATAATAAAGGATGCACATACCTGATTTTAAATTATCGTGCCTTGACAGGATACCTTCTCGATTCAACCCGTTAATTGGAGTTATAGATATTGTTTCCTTGAAATTATTCCTGATTATACCAATTGAAGCTACTCTTATGATGGATAATATGAATGGAGATATGAACTGAATGAACAGTTAAATGTTTAATCATTTTGAATGTATATTTTTTCGATTTTATACCTGATTTATTGATGTACCAAAATTTTCTCTAGATTTTTTCTCGTAGTGCATTGACCAATGGCACTATATACTCGTTAGAACCTATAAATCATGAGGTTAAGAGCTGTGGAACCTCTATTTCCATTTATTCGGACCACCTGGCAATCAACAACCATGGATCATATTCAATTCGTAGTTGGATTAGTTACCATAGATTTACTCCTGATCCTTTAAACCTAAGTTCACTAGATAAAACAAGTGTTCATCATTATACTAAATTTGAAAGAAGAAAATGAATTGCTTTTGGATAAACATTCTGATTCTTACATTTCCAATCTCCGTTGATAAGATGTTTAGTTAATAAGGAAATTATTAAAGGGAAGACAATTGAAATCAAATTAGATTCTATAACTAAGAAACCTTAAATAAAGTAATGGAGAATCTATTTTGAGATTGCTAGATGGATGGATTTGAGTCATGGTCCGTAAAAAGATGCATGAGCAAAAAGTGAAAACTATCAAGAGTAGCCAGTCAGAGTAGATAACGCTCGAACAAAGTTCAAGATGGCTATCAAAAGATTTCTAAAAGCATATCTAAGAGTGAATACAAGGATGAAGTCAAAAATCATGGATAGTATTCAGATTAGTACAAGTAATACTGAGTTATGCCCAATGTTGAGTGAGATGATTAAGTAAAGACCAAGAGAGTTTAGTAGAATTAATAAAATTATAATCATATACCCTAATGCTTATAGGTAGACTTAGGATATGAAGTGAGTAACGATCACAAGATACTTTTCAAGGTATATGATAGAGAGATCAGGATAAAGCAGTAGTGATAAAAGAGATGTAAGCTAATGAGTGTAATATAAGATTATTGGTGTAAGCTAATGAGTTTTTGGGATATGAGATTATTGACGATAATCTTTGAAAAACTAAGAGGTAAAAGAAGGTTAGACATGCCATCAAGACCTTTAAACCAGATTTTGCTAGTTCAAGCCCTTTTGGACTAGATGTTGTATTAGGTGAGTATTATGAACAATGTCCAAATCATATGGAAGGACAAAATTTGGATGTAATCTAATTCAACTTGAGATGGCAAACTTCAACATCATCCTAGGGATAGACTGGTTGTCTCAATACTCTATAAAGCTATGTGTATAGAAGAGGTTGTCATTCAAGAATAAAGACTACACATAATTTGATTTTATTAGAAGCATATTGCTTAGAAAGTGAAAGCTCATCTTCTCTGCACTAAAGGCGAAGAGATGCTTTGAAAAGAAAGAAATTAGATATTTGGTATATGTGGTAGATGTTACTAAAGAAGCATCACAGATGGAAGATATTGATGTGATGCATAAATTCCCTGACGTAT
The DNA here is from genome assembly GCA_028583415.1 of Protea cynaroides. Classification (NCBI taxonomy): domain Eukaryota; kingdom Viridiplantae; phylum Streptophyta; class Magnoliopsida; order Proteales; family Proteaceae; genus Protea; species Protea cynaroides. The sequence goes on along the minus strand of CM053276.1, from coordinate 76,285,019 downwards.
TTTCAAGAGAGTTACCCAGGTTGCCACCTGATCGTGCGATCGAGTTCGTTATCGACTTGTTACTAAGGTTGGCACCTATATCTAAGACACTCTATAGAATAGCTCCTACAGAGTTGAAAGAATTGAAAACTCAACTACAGGAGTTATTAGACAAAGGTTTTAATCAACCAAGTATTTCATCACGGGGAGTGCCAGTGCTATTTGTGAAGAAAAAGGATGGTAGTGTTCGGTTATGTATAGACTACCGAGAATTGAATAAGCTCACGATCAAGAAACGATATCCACTACCTCAGATCGATGACTTATTAAAACAGCTACGAGGAGAAAAGGTAATTTTTAAGATTTATCTTTGGTCAGGGTATCATCAGTGAAAGATTAAGGATAGTGACATTCTGAGGATGACTTTGAGAACCAAGTACGGGCAGTATGAGTTCCTGGGTATATCCTTGGGATTAACCAATGCCCTGCATCTTTTATGGAGCTTATGAACCAGGTATTCCATGATATATTGGACACTTCGATCAAAGCTTTTATCATTGATATTTTGGTTTATTCCAAGGAGCAAAGTGACTCATACAATGGATTTTAGAGTAGTCTTATAATAGCTGAGAAGGGAGAAGCTTTATGCCAAGTTCATGAAATGTGAGTTCTGGCTGAACGAGGTGACTTTCTCAGGTCACGTAGTATCATCAGAATGATTAAAACTGGACCCCAGTAAGATAGAAGAAATCATAAGGTGAGAAGCACCTAAGAACATTGCGAAGATTAGAAGCTTCTTGGGATTAGCTGGTTATTATCGACGGTTTGTGGAGGACTACTCTAGGATCGTAAGTCCTCTTACCAAACAAACCAAGAAGGGAGAGAAGTTTATTTGGACTGACAAGTGTGAAGAAAATTTTCAAATTCTAAGAGCAAGGGTGATATCAGCTCCCATCTTGATCGTTTCGACACTAGGGGAACCTTTTATCCTATACATCAATGCTTCCGGATTGGGTCTAGGATGCGTGTTGATACAAGGAGAACAAATGATTGTCTATGCTTCAAGACAACTGAAATAGCATGAAAATAATTATTCGACTCAGTGTGCTTTGGAGTTAGTAGCAGTGATTCATGCAATCAAGAATTGGAGATATTATCTATACAGAGAAGAATTTCAGATTAAATCGGATTACAAGAATTTTATTTATCTCTTCACCTAGAAAGAGTTGAACATGAGGCTAAGGAGATGGTTAGAACTCCTAAAAGATTATGACTGTGATATTCAGTGTCACCCGAGCAAGGCTAATGTAGAGCTGAGGCTTTGAGTCAAAAAAAAAAAGAAAAAAAAAGGGCAATTATGAAGTCAGAAGGACTTAAGACCAACGTTGCCTTATATTTCATAGCAACAGAAGATTTATAAGAAGAGCAACATAAAATAGAAACTCGTGATGATCCAATTGAGCAAAAACTTATGGATGAACTTATAAAGCAATAACTCTTCACTTGCATTAGCAGCGTTAAAGATCGTCTCTGATTTGATGGACGAAGTAAAAACAATAATTTTGTTATATCCTTATCTAAGAACAATGCAAGAAGATTTAGATAAAGGAAAACCTAATCCTGACTTACTTTGGATGCAGAGAAGGTCCTAAGATACAGAGGATGATTATGCATACCTGAAAGTAAAAAACTCAAATCTTAGATACAAAATAATGCTAAAAGCCCATTCCATTCTGTATTGAGTACGTCCTAGAATACAAAAAATGTACTAAAACATGAAGAGATTATTTTGGTAGAAGGGAATGGAAGTAGTTGTGGCTAGACACGTGTTCCAGTGTCTGAACTATCGATAAGTAACGACTGAAAGACAAAAACCAGCAGGCTTACTACAACCACTATTGGAGCCAACTTGAAAATAAAATTGCATTACCATGGACTATGTCTCCGATTTAACACTGACTCCCAGATCAATTGATGCAGTTTGGGTAATATTTGATCGCCTTATGAAGACAGCTCGTTTCATTGCTATATGATCTCTGTGTACTTTGGAATGGCTAGCTAAGCTGTATGTGGATAATATTATTTGATTGAATGCTATGTCTGAGAGCATGGTGTCGGATAGAGGCTCACGCTTTACCTCAAAGTTTTGGGAGAGACTACAGAAAGCTATGGGAACAAAGTTAAATTTTAGTACTACATTTCACCCTCAAACCAACGGACAGTCGGAGTAGACTATATAGATCCTATGAGGTATTCTCTGAGCTTGTGGGATTGATTTTAAAAGAGCTTGAGTTGAGAAATTGTCGTTGATTGATTTTGCTACCAAGCTAGCATATAGCATGGTACGGTAAGAGGTGTCCAGCTCCTCTGTTTTGGAATGAAATCGGAGAACGAAGAATTGTAGTACCTGAGTTTGTCACATAAACCTATCAAGTGGCAGACAAGATCAAATAAAAGGGGCCAAGACAGCTCAGGATTATCAGAAGAGACGCCAAGACCTCGAGTTTTCCATAAGTGACAAAGTATTCTTGAAGATATCACTTATGTGTGGTTTGAAACGGTTCGGCAATAAGGGAAAGTTGTGTCCTATATATGTTTTGGACCTTATAAAATTTTGGAGAGACGTAGAAGAATAGTATATTAACTAGCGTTTTAGCCATCTATTTCTAGTATGCACAACGTATTTCGTGTGTCTCTATTGAAGAAGTACATTGGAGTCCATCATGGGTATTGATCGTAAAACCATCGAATTTAATAGAAGACTTAACTTTTGAAGTGGTACCAGCTTAGATCACCAGTTAGAAGGTACAACATCTCCAGAGCTGGGATATTTATTATGTGAAGGTAACCTGACAAAGCCAAGACGTGGAAGAGGTTGCATGGGAAGAGGAAAATACAATGTGGAAATAGTATTCCCACCTATTCGACTTAGAAGGTACATCTAAATTTTGAGGATGAAATTTTTTTTGAGGGTGGGGGAGTTGTGAGATCTGTACGTGCAAATTTCAAGGATGAAATTTCTTTTAAGGTTGGTGGAGTTATAAAACCCACACGCTACAAACCTGGTCTAACCTTACGTTCTCATGTCTTGACTAGTCTTTCCATCATAATCAGTTCAAGTGAACCAATTGTATGAAGAAATCACAAGATGAGGTAAGCCACAACTCAAATTTAGTTGGTGTGGTTGACTATTTAAGTTTGTGTAGAAGCAACCCGTTAAAAACTAAAAACCAATAAATTTTGGACGTATGGTCCCATTTTTGAGGGGTATAATCAATCGTATGGTCGACTAGGTTGAGACCGTACAATGTGTGGTCACATGTTTTGGTTTGTATGGTCGACAGATTATGCGACCACACCATCAACCGTACGAATCCAGAATCGACTCCGTGATTTGGAAACTTTCCAAATCAAAGGGGATATCTTTCCTTATTGTAGAGGGACTCTACATGAAAGTTTTCCCTCTATATAAAGGACTTCACTTCACTCTATTTTACTCTTTTGGATCAATCTCAAACCCTAAGCCTAAGGGAGAAAGAGAAAGGAGGAAAAGGAGAAGAAGAGAAGGGGAGGAAAGCTTGGAGAAGGGTTTCGTAGAGAAGAGTTCTATTTCTCTACAGCAAGCTTAAGGTATGGACTTGACTCTGTATGGTAAATTAGATAGAATAGGTTCTTTTCAAGTTGATATGTGGAACCTAATACAACGATTTCAATTATAGATTTTCTATGGAAAACCATAGAGAATAGGTTAGGGATAAAGGATGAGTAAAAAACTGTGATTTAATGACATAAACTGATCGTAGGAGGAAACTTATTATTGGGCCTAGGGGATAAACTCGTATTGGAAGTAAAACCAAACTTGTATGGTCGCAGCTATAGTCGACCATAGGGTGACCAATGAGTCGACCATAGCTATTCAGAAAGTTCTCAGAAATTGTGTGGTCGCACTTGCGGTCGCATGTAGTGCGACCATAGGATCGATCGTACGTCGTATGGTCGCATGTATTGAGAACATAGGGTTAACCACAGGGATCGACCATATGATAACAACAATTATATTTTGAGACCAAACAAGGTTTTCGACTACTGTAACTTGGTACAATCGAACCCTAACCTAAATACATTAATTGTTTAGGTTCCCAATAGATTCAAAGTGACTTCCAAAGCTTGGGAGAGGAACAAACATCGATCAAAGGTGAGGGAATAAGACCCAAACTAATTGGTTAATAACAAACTGTTTTATTTTATTTATCCAATGAAATGAATGATTCTATGCTTATATGCTTGAAATGTGCATCTCACATGTCATCCAATATTACTGTTATTCCTGCTCATGATATTTATTTCTGTCTATTTATAACATGATGATGATGATACTAAGAATAGGCATGTGATCGTGTGTGTAGTTAGTGTGCTAGATACGAGTGGAGCATCAGGGGGAGGACGTGGCATTGTGATTCAGCCTGGTCACCAGACTCTAGCTCTATCTCTACTCAAGTCTTGCCCATTGACATCATTGTATCGCCATTACCTTAGTAGAACTATTACGTCGTAGGACATCAGGGGAGGTGGTCTCAGACCGTGTGGTCTTTGACTCTGTCGGGGGGCCTTAGCTCTATCTCTGTGGACGTATTGAGGGATACTAGGGTGAGGCCTTGGATACATTGGATGGCACTAGGATTAGTTAGTTGCGAACCCAGTTTATAAGCCCTCGCCAATAGGGGCTTACGTATTGGTATGGGTAGGGCATCAAGAGAAGTATTGGGGGTGTGTGATCTGGACACTTTTGTTACACCCCAATTCTGGACTAACCAATGGTGTGGTGAACCATCATGAGAACCAACAGTTCAAACCAGGATCTTGTATAAGCCATGCCAACCATGTTAAACTAAAACACATTCTATAGTAATATCAGAGATAATAATTAAATAATGAAAGTCTTATTAATAATGAACTGAGGTCTAACATGATAAATAAATATTTAATAAGTTATCTCTAAATAACCAAAACATAATTAATACCTATTACAAGTATCAAAATATGAAAGTTAACCATCAAGTGTAAACAAAGTTGAAACACTCGCTTTGACGAGTCATATTTGTGCTCCACAGCTTGCTCGTCCAAAGTTGCCACATGTCCAAATGTTGGCACCTTCATGTAGCCTTCAACGGTATTACCTGCTTCATTAGAAACTAAAAGAAAACGGTACCGTGGGGTGAGCTTACAACCTAGCTCAGTGAGAAAACAAAACAATGCAACAAACATATGCATGCATTTAATTCATATCATTGGTCGGGTTTTAAAGTTTGTAATGTGCTATAGAAAGGATTGGCGACCACCGCACCTCTATACACGAGTGTGTAAATCCATCCAATGGATTAAACATCATTGTAGTCCCACATGCACCCACCATGGAATAGAGATAGAGCTAAGGAGTCTGGATCACACACCGCCAACACCTCCCATGATTTTCTACCCATACCAATACGTAAGCCCCTTGTAAGCACCCCATTTTGCTTTTCCCGATTAGGACAGCCATATTGGTGTGTAGATAGCGAGAGAGGAGAGGCGAGTGAAACTCTCTCAAACCAGCAGTCAATTAGTCCCTGTGTGCTCTTTACGATGTTCTGAGCTGAGCCAAAGTGCACCAGTGTGCTCCTTTGTCCGTCTTCTTCAAAGTGGACATGGAAAATCTAGGACAAAGGCCACCAGCGGGTCCCATGCAAAGTTGCCAGTAGGATTATCGTCAAAACTTCAATTCTTCATATTTTGGTCATTTGACATCCGAATCAAGTGATTCGAGCACCAATGTGCTCCTTTGTCCGTCCTCTTCAAAGTATACGTGAAAAATCTAGGACAAAAGCCACCAGTGGGTCCCATGCAAAGTTATTAGTAAGATTATCATCAAAACTTCAATTCTCTATATTTTGGTCATCTGACGTCAGAATCAAGTGATTTGAGCACCAGTGTGCTCCTTTGTCCGTCCTCTTCAAAGTGGACGTGGAAAATCTGGGATGAAGGCTACTAGCGGGTCCCATGCAAAGTTGCCAGTAGGATTATCGTCAAAACTTCAATTCTTCATATTTTGGTCATCTGACGTCCGAATCAGGTGATTCGAGCACCAGTGGCTCCTTTGTCCATCCTCTTCAAAGTGGACGTGGAAAATTTTGGACAAAGGCCACCAGTGGATCCCATGCAAAATTGCCAATAGGATTATCGTCAAAACTTCAATTCCTCATATTTTGGTCATCTGACGTCCGAATCAGATGATTCGAGCACCAGTGTGCTCCTTTGTCCGTCCTCTTCAAAGTGGACGTGGAAAATCTAAGACGGAGGCCGTCGAAATTTTCCATGTGGAGTTGTAAGCTGAGTGGACCCATAATAGAGAGAGAAACCAGTTCAAACCCAACTCAACCCAACCCAGCTCAAGCCCAATTTGGTCCAACCCCGTCGAACTCAACTAGTCCAGCCTTACCCAGCCCAGACCAGTCTGGACCAAGTCGGTTCAACCCATGTGCTTGTATTTTTGTATTTTTGTTATACCTATATGTTTATATGATATATATTATATATATTTATATATTATATAATATTTCTACATATTATATTATATATATATATATATATATATATATATATATATATATATATATATATATATATATATATATATATATATATATATATATATATATATATATATATATATATATATATATATACGGTCAAGAAGAAGAAAGAGAGAGAGAAAACCCGATAAGAAGGGAGAAACCGTAAAGAGAGAGAGAGAGAGAGAGAGAGAGAGAGAGAGAGAGAGAGAGAATTCGATGGAGGGAAAGATGGATGTGCTG
>CM053276.1:76242472-76277689 GCA_028583415.1 Protea cynaroides | reverse complement strand
GGTGTAGTCAGTAAAGAGGTAGATAAGCTTGCACAGTAAGCTTTACATCAGCTGTGAGCAAGACGGGAAGGTAACTTCACACTTAAACCCCTTTTTTATGATGAATGTGATAAATGGGATGGGTTTGTAATTATTAAATGAATCATATGTATAGCCTGTCAAGTTGAGTCCTTATAGGTTTGTGGGTAGTAGCCCATATTCAAGTTGTAGCTTGTCTTATCTGGTGGTGTAGCACCTTGCTGTTGTAGTAGTCAAAGACTACCTATTAAAGTTATGTATCGGGTATAATACGAAACCCTGGTTAGGGTATTACCCCATGGACTAGCCATCACAGTGAGTGATCGGTGAACCATGTTACATCTTATGTCGTGAATGTGTAAATTGTCTATGAGTGTGGAATAGAATTCTGTGTGCTACAGGTCTGGGTGTACACACTTGGCAGGCCAAGCCCTTGGTATGGATACCTGTGGGTGTGTGGTTGGTGTGTGCACGAAATGTGTTTGACATGCAGTGAGAAAAGTCCACTTGACAGCTCAAGGCAGCACATAGTGAACAACAGCTCTTGGTAGCAGTTTCCAAAACAGTAGGCCAAATCATCTCAGTGAAAATATTTTGAGGGCACTGATTCACCCCCCCTCTTAGTGACTACCTGGGATCAACATATCCTATTGTTATTTAGTACATTGTATATTTTGATATCATTACATGCTTTTGCAAATATCGTCCATTGATCTTGCATGTTTGATGTGTTTTAATATTGGCCATCAATCCTGAATGACTTAATGTTAAATCTGGCCCATTGAATATAAATTTTGATGTGATGAAAGATGGCCGTTGGTCTTGTATTTTGGTGGATGAAATATGGGCCATTGGATGTTGATTTGGATCGTAGGATCGATTTCATGAGTGATTTAAGTGATCTAAACCATTAAAAAATCATTTCAAATGATTTCAACCGTTAAATCTTCATTGTGAGTGATTTTGAATGATTTCAACCATTGGATCTTCATTGTGAGTGATTTTGAATGATTTCAACCGTTGGATCTTCATTGTGGGTGTTTTTAAAGGAATATAAATGTTTGGATTGTGATCTTGAGTGATCTGAATCGTAGATTGTCTTTGGGAGTGACTTTAATCAATATGAATGGTTGGATTATCATGATGAATGATCTAAACCATTGGATTATCTTTGGAAATGATTTTAATCAATCTGAACGGTTGGATTATCATGATGAGTGATCTGAACCGCTAGATTATCTTTGGAAATGATTTTAATTAATCTGAATGGTTAGATTATGATCTTGATGAATCTAAACCATTGAATCTTGATCATGAGGGTCTTAGATAAATCTGAGCTATTGAATCCTGAACATAAGTGTTTCAAAATGAATTTGAACCATTGGATCTTGATCATGAGTGTTTTGATGAATCTGAATGGTTGGATATTGATTTTTGAGTGATTTAAACCATTAGATTATCATTTTATGAAATCTGAGCCATTAATCTTGGCTATTTGGATAAAATCTAAGTGTTGACCATGATCATCAATTTTTGAAGAGTTATAACCGTTAGAGTGAGGATCTGATATTTTCTACTTTGTTATATCCATGCATCTATCATGCTCACTTGATTACACTATCATATTGTGCACTACCATGCTTAGAATGCTTACACCGCTAGCTTTGTGCACACTACCATGTTTGATATGTTTGTTATATGACATGCTTGAATGATATTTGTTGTCAGCAAAGAACTTACTTTCTGCTACACCCTAGTCGAATTGTCGTGCATATACACTGATAGAATACATTCCTAGGTGTGGGGACGTACATATGGGAATCCACATTCAGGGAAGGGTAAAAGCAAAAAAGATAAAAGCCTTAATCAAGAATCATGAAGCCTAGACCAACAATTCCCAAAATATTTAGGGTTTAGGTTAGAAGGGTAGCTTTAGGAGGATCCCTACCCTTCAACTCATTTCTCTAAGGTGCAGAAACCTAGATAGGTGTGATGTGAATCCAACCATAGATCATCTAGGATCATCCTTCGGTCCGACTAGATCACCCATACTCCGACCCAAGCGGGTCGCTCAATGAACAACATTTTGAACTACGTGGATCCTGATTCTTAGGGCAAACCCTAAGATACGTAGGTAGTCTGGGAAACTCCTAGATACGGTTCCACACCTTAATCAATACACTCTACTCCCTGAGAGACACACCTACTCCCTGAGAGACATACCTACTCCCTGAGAGACATACCTACTCTCTGAGAGTACACATACTTTACTCCCTGAAAGTGCTTGCATATCTTAGTCCCTGAGATTATCCATTCTACACCTTAGTCTTCTTAGGTCCTCCATATCCATATCCACATCCATATCCATGTTCACTTCAATTCATATTAGGCTATCTCTAGATTCAATCTCAATCATCATCAAGCATAAATTTCAACTTGAACAATTGAATCTAAGGAAGCTTAATCATAATCCAAATCCATAAACTTTAATCACATTCTATTTCGAACTACGTTTTGGTCTTGATTTTCAGGATTAGAATACGTAGACAATTTGAGACGTTTTGGACATCTCAGATTCAGTCCATCATCGAACCATCTTTAGTTCGGTTCATTGTATATTATTTTGTTTGTTTTCTTACTTTGAGAACATGTTTGGTTGAACTTAGGCTAGAAGAACTTAGCAACTTGGCATAGGATCCCCATGAGCCCTAGTCATCATCCATTGACCATAACAGTCAGAACCATAGAGTCTAAGGAAAGTATAATCACATAGGAGGCCGATTTTTGGTTCGGGCAATTTTGGGTGCCTAACACCTTCCCAAATTGTACCTTGAACGCTTATCCGTTCTCCAATAGGCCAAAGCCAATATGTTGGGTCATGAGTCAATAGAAGTCTTATCTCATGATGAGACTACAATTTAGGTCCTAGACCTTAATCTAGGTGGCAACTCTAAATCTTTTACCGTCCATTTCAGTGTGGATGGACATTTGTCCTCACACCCCTATTGGCAAGGGCTTGTAAATTGGGGTCGCAACTAACCAATCCTAATGCCATCCAAATGTATCCAAGGCCTCACCCCAATATCCCTCAATACGTCCATAGAGATAGAGCTAAGGCCCCCCAGCAGAGTCAAAGACTACACGATCCAAGACCACTACCCCTAATGCCTTACGACAATGTAAGTGGACAAGACTTGAGTAGAGATAGAGCTAGAGTCTGGTGACCAGGCTGAACCACAATGCCACATCCTCCCCCTGATGCTCAACTTGCATCCAACACACTAACTACACATACAATCACATGCCTATTCCTAGCATCATCATCATCATGTTATAAATAGATAAAAATAAATATGTATGAATAAAAATAGCAGTAATATTTGATGACATGTGAGATGCACATTACAAGCATACAACATAGAAACATTCATTTTATTAGATAAATAAAGTAAGACAGTTTGTTATTATCCAATTAGTTTAGGTCTTGTTCTCTCATCTTTGATTGATGTTTGTTCCTCTCTCAAGCTTTGGAAGTCACTTTGAATCTATTGGGAACCTAAACAATTAATGTATTTAAGTTAAGGTTCAAGTTTACCAAGTTACAGTAGTCGAAAACCTTGTTTGGTCTCAAAATATATTTTCTATTATCGTATAGTCGATACCTTATGGTCGACCCTGTGGCCTCAATATATGCGACCATACTATGTACTGTCGATACCCTATGGTCGCACTATATGCGACCATACCTGCGACTATACGTTTCTTGAATTCTTTCCAAATGACTGTGGTCGACTCTCTTCTCATCTTATGGTCGACCATAGCTGCGGTCATACGTAGTCAGGTTAATTTTTACTTCTTATACGAGTTCTTCCTCTTGGCTCATCAATGGGATTCATCCTAAAAATCATTCTATGGCCTTTAATCATAGTTTATCCTTATCAATTATCCCTACCCTACTCTCTATCATTTCCCATAGAAAACCTATAACCAAATCATTGTATTAGGTCCCATATATCAATTTGAAAAGAACCTACTCTATCTGATCTACCCTACAGAGTCAAGTCCATACCTTAATCTTGTTGTTGTAGAGAGATAGAACTCTTCTCTGTAAAAACCTTCCTCTCAGCCTTCTTCTCCAAATCTCCTTCTCTTTCTCTTCCTCTCTCTCTTCTCTCTTAGGTTTAGAGTTTCAATTTGGGTTCTAAAAGAGTGAGAGAGGCTAAGGGTTATATAGAGAAAAACTTCCATATAGAGTCATCTTTCAATTAGGAAAGAGTCCTCGTCAAATTAGGAAAGTTTCCTAAACACGGAGTCGGTTATGGATTCGTACGGTTGATCGTGCTGTCGCATAATCCGTCAACCATACAACCAAAACATGTTATCATACGTTGTGAGGTCACAACTTAGTCAACCATATGATCGACCATACCCCTTAAAAATGCGACCATACTTCCAAAATTTATTGGTTTTTAGTTTTTGACTGGTTGCTTCCACACAAATTTAAACAGTCAATCACACCAACTAAATTTGACTTGTTGCTTACCTTATCTTGTGATTTCTTCATACAATTGGTTCACTTGAGCCAATTATGATGGGAAGACCGGTCACGACATGAAAATGTAAGATTAAACCGGATTCATGGCATGCGGGTCTTACAACTTTAGCTCTATCTCTATTCCATGGTAGGTGCATGTGGAACAGCAATGATGTTTGATCTATTGGATAGATTCACATACTCGTGTATAGAGGTACGGTGGCTACCAATCCTTTCTATAGCACATTGCAAACTTAAAAACCAGACCAAAGATATGAATTGAATGCATGCATATGTTTGTTGCATTGTTTTGTTCACGCACTGAGCTCATGTAGGAGAGCTGACCCTCGTGTGTGAAATTTTTTTTAGTTTCTGATGATGCAGGTGATACCATTGAAGACTACATGGATATGCCAATGTATGGACATGTGGCTGCTATGGACGAGTAAGCTGTGGATGATGAATATGACTCGTCAAGCGAGTGTTTCAACTATATTTATGCTTAATGATTAACTTTTGTATTTTGATACTTGTAATATGTATTAATTATGTTTTAGTTACTTGGAAATAACTGGATTATTTAATTATTTATCATGTAGGCCTCAGTTCATTATTAATAAGACTTCTGCTATTTACTTTATTATCTCTGATTTTTACTATGGAATGTGTTTTGGTTTAACATGGTTGACACAGTCTATACGAGATCCTGGTTTGAACCGTTGGTTCTCATGACGTTCATCACACCACTAGTTAGTCCAGAATTGGGGTGTGACAAACCATATCATGATAATTGCTATCATGGTTAGTAATGCGAGCTTCACTATAAGATGTAGTGGCTATCCATATGAACACATTCTTGTGTATAGTAAGTCGTAGTGTAGTTATGGACCAGCAGCTCTTTCCAAGTGTCAGCAGATAGTGTGTCTCTGTTGATATCTGTTGTTGCATATTGGTTGGTACAGATGTCATGATCTTCTGCATTCTACGTGTCCAGCTATTATTGATGAGCGATTTATTAAGTTAACAGTTGCCGCTTGCTTTGTCGATCTGACTTAAGGAGGAAAAGCAATCCTGACCATATGTTTCCTTCGACTTATTGCTCATTGCAGATGATTTGATCGAACTAGTTTCATAAGTCTCCTTGTCCACCAACTTACTGATGATGGACGACTTATTGCAGCACAACATATACTTTATTTCAATTTTATCTCATCATAGGTTTACCCTTGCATTGAGGAGTCTACAAGTTATGAGACTTTTGCTCATTTTCTAAGTCTTCTCAATAATGGAAATATGGAAAGCACCTTTTGGGCTGATCCAACACCCTTTTCATGACTAACCCCAAATTTCAAATTGAAAGGTTGCGCCCTTTTGCAATAGTCAAATAGGGTTATGACTTTTTAGAACTGGCTGCTTTTCAAACTCTTTGTGTGGAAGGTTTGACTTGATCATCTTCAAAATCTTCGCACTTCACTTCTTAAGAGGAAGAGAGAATCAGTAAGTCTTCTTCATATTTTCTCATTATTTTGACCATGTTTTCACATTCTTCATCGTCTCCCCCATTTGAAGAGACATCAAACTGTGCTATGGATGATGTTACCGTCGCACTTCACGGTGAGAACATAGGTCAACCTCAGTTACCTACTGCAAGTGTGGTAATTGGGGATTTTTCTCCTGCAGCTGCTTTTACCGCTCCATCCCCACATCAATTCGCCTGTGCCGAAAATCGGTCCAAAATTACTCGGTATAAATTAGACTTTTGTAGGAGGAAATACTTTGTGGCTGACTGTTATGTTTTTCGAATCCCTGAGAAGAATGAATCTCCCAATAACCCTAAAACCTGATGAAATTTATGTATATGAGGAGATGTTTGTGAGTGGTTTTCGGCTTCCCATCACTGTAGAAGTTATCCGCATCCTTGAGTTTTATCAGATGGCCCCGGCTCAGATTCTTTCGAATTCATGAGGTTTAGTGATGGCGTTCTGGGTCTATTTCAAACATCGGGGAATTTCCCCTTCTGTCAATCTGTTTAGGAATACGTTTCACTTTAACATTGACAATAGTCTTGTGGATTCTTCTGGCTCAAAATCCCTTACGGGATGGTATCACTTTAATAAAAGAAAAAGAATTCCTAAGATTTTGGCTTCCAAGAGATCATCTATCCCGTACTGGAAGGATTTTTTTCTTCTTTATTAGACTAAGCTGGGAGACCCACTGCCAGTGTCCAATGTTCGGTGTTTTCATTCTTTGAAAGGATATAATAAACTCCCTAAGTTGTCTCCTTCTGAACATAAATCATTGGATTCTTTCAAAGAAAATCCTAGAGTTGGAATTTCTTATCATGAACTAGCCACATACGACTTTTTGCTCTTCAATGGACGCTATCTCATCAGTGACCATGATGTTTATCCCAACTCTACTGAGGCTAAAGCTGAAGATTTTGAGTCTCTTCCCTTAATCATTGCCTTTAATCGTCATCGATCCAAGCCTAAAAACAAACCTTCTAAAGCTGTTGAAGCCAGTAAATCTGTTGACCCTAAGTAGAAAGGCTTTGGTAGGTCTTTTGGGTCCTTATTTCTTATGAGGTTGATTGTTTACTTGTTGACTTGCTCACATTTTTTTTTTTTACTTGATACAGTGGGAAAACTTGAGACCCCTAAGTTTAACTTTTGCTTCTCATTCCGTGGTGGTAAAGCTATTGTGATCTTTGACTCCCTTAAGAAAAGGAAGATAATCACATACATGCCCTCAAACATGAGCATAACCATAGGGTCTCCGATTCGAGTTGCTCTTGCTCCAACTGACATCAATCCAGACCAAAGTCCTGCAAATCTTGCTGTTGTAATCTTCACTACCACCACCAGTGATAAAAGATATATTGATTCTGTTGTTCCTTCCAATAAGCTTCCCGCCATGGTTGTTGAGGGGGTGGAGTTAGAAACTCACATTACAATTAAAGAAACTTCAGGTCCTGACAATAGCAAATTTGATCGTTCTAAAGTATTGATGACTCACTCCATGGTTGGGGTACATCTTCTTCCTTTTGTCATTTACAATCCTTTGGTGTTTTGGCTTCTTTATTGTTGACATACTTTGTTTGCCTCATTTTAGGTCATTGATTTTCTGAATGAGAGGGGAAAAGAATATCTCAACTTATTGCAGAAGTGTAAATCACAAGAAAAGGCATTCACTGATGAGTGCCTTAAACTCCTGAGAAAGTATGAGTCTGTAGTTGCAGACTTGAATAAAGAGAGAGAAAACACACTGGCTGAGAGAAGGAAGGTTTATATGGAAATAGAGAAAGCTATTGAGGAGAAAGAAAAACTTGAAAAAGAATTAAGTGAAGTAAAGTTAAAGTCTTCAACTCAACTGGAGGAACTGAAGGAGGAGAAAAAGAATTCGGAATTCAAACTCAAAGTGACAGAAGATGGCATGCAAATTAAAATCAATGATGTTATGATAGAATATAGAGACTCTCAAGAGTGTATGACTATATTTGTGTGTCTGATCAATTCGAGCCACTGAGACAGAGCTTAGGCCTTGTAGCGAGCAAGAAAGCTTTGTTTGAGCTGCGTCACTTTGTACTTGAAAAGCACCCTGAATTTAATTTTTCAGGATTCATCATGGATTTCAATGTTCTTACTCCTCCAAAACCTGATGAAGATGACAATTCTTCTGCACCAACTAATAATGTCTCCAACATGGAAGTAGACCCCTCTGAAATTGCGGACGAGTAAGAGGAGATGCTTAAACTGAAGAATCTCTTTTGTTTCCATTCTCAGCTCCAATTATTGAACTGTTGTATTGAACTCTTAAAGAAACAGTAATGTAATCATTTGAATCTCTTCCTACTTTAATTGAATTGTTTTTCTCCTTTAACAGAGATGGCTCTTGTTTAAAGGAAACTCGTCCCCAAAGAGGTCCCTTGTCACAAAAGATATTCATTTCTCTTCCAACGTGTTATGCAAAATAGCTAGAGTTATCGCGCTTGAAGAGGAACAATCAAACATCATTCTCACAGTAGCCATCTTAATTTCCGATTTGGAAGTTTTGCGAGCAGAAAATGATGAGCTTAAAAGTAAAACAGATCCTTCTTCTTCAAACAACTCGTTGAAAATTCAACTCTTGGATGCACATAACAAGTGCAATACTTTGAACGAGAAGTTACAAAACCTCAAATCTCAACTTGATTTGCAGGTTGAAACCACTAAAGACTTACTCTCTGAGCATGAAGCTTTGGCTATTGAAAATACTGAGCTCCGAGAAGCACTCAAAGAGAAAACAAATATTCAAACGTCTTGTTCAAAAAACCGTCGATGGCGTTAACCGTAGCTCATTTTTGTTGATACAGGTTTTACCATGTTGTTGTAATTTATCAACCTTTCGAATATTCTTTGGGGGTGGAATACTCACTTTTTATGAGATATCTTTCTTTTTTTTTCTTTTCCATATCAATTTTAATGAAGGAAAAAGACTTTTCGATAAGTCTCTTGACAAAGATGAGCTTTAAATTCTTTAATGCGCATACCTGGGAAATAGATGCAACGAATCCGTCGATTAGTAGGGAACTACCATTTGTCAAACGACGCTTTACTAGCCATGTGTTGCGACGCTTGAAGTTGATGTGACCACTTTTTCATTGATCATTTTTTGGATTTCAAAAGTTTGAAATCTGAAGTTTTCACCTTTTTGAGTTTATAAATATTGGTTTGTTGCCTCATCCTCAAGCACCACAACTTTTCCTCTATTTCCTTCAATCTTTGAAGTTCTTCAAAATGTCTTCATCTAGATTAGAAACACTTTGCCAGAATTAAATTCACCAGGGCTACAGAAGACGAGGATTTTATTTGCACCTGAACATTTTCGAATATGGATCAAGATAAACTTGACGATCTAGTAATCAAGTATTCTCTTTCTAACTGCTTCAAATGTTGCCTTCCACAGAAGGTGAGTCCCCTTATACTATTAACTTTGAAGAAATTTGTGTGAATAGAGAAATGTTTGTCTCAGGCTTTTGTCTGCCCCTTCCAGAGGCCATTCTATAAATATTGAAGTTTTTTAGGGTTGCACCTGGGCAAGTGCATCCCAACTCTTGGTGTCATCTTATTGCCTTTGTTTTGTCTCTTGTTCATCTCAATCGCTTACCTTCAGTCAACCTTTTTTGAAATCTCTATAAGCTTAATGTCGATAAGGAAACCAACCATGAAACCCATGAAAAGGTTCCAACAGGTTGGTATTTCTTCCATAACCAGAAACAAAGCCCCAAACTGATGAGCATTCAATGCCCTGGAGTTTACCACTAGTGTCGTAGTTTTTTCTTTATTGAAATGAGAGATGGTTCTCCCCTGCCCGTTGATAACAAATGGACATTCTTGAGTAACAATGAAACTCATAACCTGAATAAGAAGCCTCAACTCGAGGACTATGAGTTTGTTTCATTCGACATGATTCATGACCAAGGGCCTGAGATGCTATACTCCCATCATGCTTTGGCAGATCCCAATCTACTTCTTCCCAATCCTATGACTTACTTGTCCACAAAATTTATTTGTTCGATCGTGATACTGAGGAAGATGATCTCTTTACTCAGATTGATGCATATTCCTCTGATGAGGAAGAAAGTGAAATTCCTCCTCCTCCTGCTTCTGGTAAACTTTCTTCTTATCTCTTTACTTTTCACCTTTTCACATTTATGCACTTTGTAACCCTTGTGTTCTATGTAGTCATTCATCCAGGTTTTGAAAGAGGAACCAAATCAAAAGGAAAGAGCCCAATTGATAAGGGCTCTGGTCTAAGTCTTCCCACAAAATCTTCAGCTAGTAATAGCTTTACCAAAATTTCTCAACAACTCTAGGCCTCAGTGGAAAGGGAACTGGCCTCCCTTATGAAAAGGAAAAGATCTTTATCCCCCATTTTTGGCATTTCAGGAACATTAAGCCGATCTCATATTAGTGAACTAGACTCCTCCATTGAAGAACGTCTAGCAAGACGTTTTAAAGAACTGGATTTCAAATTCCTCAATCTAGTGCTACTTCTTCCCTGGCTCCCTTCAAGGGAGTTCACATTCCAAATTGGAATGTCAAGACTACTAATAGCGGCCTTCATGAAGGTCAAATTGCAAGAGATTTTCTCAAGGGAATCTATCTTCCCAGAGATGTAAAAGAGTTTTCGACCTGTCAATCTCTTCAGTTATCTGATGAAATCTTCACCTCTCTAACCAAAGTAAGATTTATCCTATTCCTGTACTTCATATTCTAACATTATATCTTGACACATATCTTCTTTTTGTTTTCATATTGTTGTTTCCTTCAATGAGCTCTCCACGAGATTTGAATCTCTGGAAGAGACGCACAAGAAAATGAAAGAAGAACATGACTACGATGTCTTGAAAAGGAAACGGCTTGTGACCTTAAGTGAGATGACCCATGGGTCACTCGTTCAAGAGAGAGAGAGATTGAGAGGTGAGTTAACCCTTGAGAAGAAGAGAGTTTCAGAGGCTTGTAAGAAAATAGGCCGAACTGGAGAATGAAAAGTCGAAGATTCTTGGACAGAAAGTAGCAATTCATAAAGAATTGGATCATTTGAGTGAAAGTTTCTTCCATTTGAATGAGTACTCTGTAAACGAGTATAAGAAGTCTGAAGAAATTGTAGATCGTATTCGCTAGGGAGAAGAATTTGCTCCCATGCGTCAAGAGATACTCGAAACGACCTTCAGATAGACCTTCGATCGGATCAAAAAGCTTTATAAATTAAAGATTCCAGACTTTGACTTTTTTGATATTAGGGAGGACCAATCTGGTCCAGAAGATCCCCATGCTCCATCTGCATCATCTTAAAATTTCTCCAGCAGTCTGCTCTGCAAGAATCGAAGAAGAAGAAACCCTTTTTTTCTAATTTGGATGTGCCGTTTCTTTTCCTCATTTGAGGAAAGACTTGAAAGTTTATACCCCCTTTTTCCTTTCTTCTTTAAGGAAGTTTATTTGAATGGAGTTATAAAGTTCATTTTGTTTGACATCTCTATTTTGTCTACATTAGCTCTTTTTGTCTGATTGTCGAAACTAGGGAGTTACAGTACGTATATATATATACCCCCTAGTTCATGTTGAATGCACAGAATGCATTGAATTTGATCTATTGTTCTTCTTTGGGTTGATAGCCTCCCCCTTATCGGTCAGTTATGTAAAACAAAATTAAACAATAAAGAGACAAGTTTGAAACAAAAAGATTCGAATCTAAAAAAAATTTATTAAAAAAAAACAAACACTTTACAACATTGATAGAATTTTCAAAGGTTTTTTATATGCCATGGTTTGGCTATTGGATCGCCTTTCAAAGTACTTAAGTAGTACTTTCCAGGTCTTGTTGTTCGGACAATTCTATATGGCCCCTCCTAGTTAGGTCTTAACTTGCCTTGCTGGGATGGTTGAGATCGAGATGTACGTCAAAGAACAAGGTCTCTGACTTGAAATTGATGAGTTTTTACCTGTGCATTGTAGTATCTGGCCACCTTGTGCTGGTAGTTCAGTATGTGAAGAGTCGCATCATCTCGTGCTTCTGGAAGTAGATCCAAATTGGCCCTTAAATCATCAAAATTGGTATTTTCATCATAACTGAAGATGCAATGAGTTGGAAATGTGATTTCAACTGATACTATAGCCTCTATCATGTACGCCAACATAAACGGTGTTTTCCATCTGGCTATTTAACTTGTGGTTCTATAAGACCACAAAACATTTGGTAATTCTTTGAACCACATTCCTCTACGATTCTCCGTAAGTCATCTAGCTAGCGCATGACCAAGCTCCTTGTTTGCTGCTTCGGTTTGGCCATTGCCCTCTAGATGATAAACTATTGTTGGTAGATGCTCAATGTAGAATCCCTCACAGAGTGCCTTGAATTATCGGTTGTTGAATGGTGGGCCATTATCTGTAATAAAGACTTTGGGGATCCCAAATCTATAAATTACATTTAACCTGATAAAATTCTCAACGTGCTCAGCATCTGTGGAAGTTACAGCCTCTGCTTCAATCCATTTAGAGAAATAATCAGCTACAACTAACAGGTGGGTCTTGCCTAAGCGAGACGAGGGAAATGGACCAACGATATCCAATCCTCAAATTATGAACGGGAGTGGACTATGGATTGACTGTAGCTCTTCAGATGGGTCATGAGTTAACCTAGCATGTTCTTGACATTGCATGCATTCCTCAGCGAACTTTTTGTAATCTTTTACCATGGTAGGCCAGTAGTAACCTTATCTCAGTAATCTATGACGTAGTGTCCTTCCACCCGAATGATTGTCGTAAATTCCAGCATCAACATCTTGGACCACCAATTGTGCTTCTTCTGGAGTTAAACATCTCAGCAATGGTCTTATAAATGATTTTTTGTATAAAACACCATTCAAAACAACATAATATTTAGATTTCTGTAAAATATGTCTCCTTTCATTCCTATCTTCTAGAAATATTCCTTCAAATAGAAATAACTTTATTGGATCTATCCAAGTTAAAGCCGTATCTATCTATTGAATTTTTGGATCAACCTATATACTTGGGCTAACCAAAACATTAACATAAACTGATTTATTTAATTCTCTCAATTCCTCATTTTGTAACCGGGATAGTTCATCAGCCTCTGTGTTATCTTTTCGATCGATTTTATGAATTTCATATTCATCAAAAAGGGAAAGGTAGATCTAACCTTTGTAAGATACATTTGAAGGCGCTCTTGCTTCGCGTCATATTCCCCTTTCACCTGGCTAACAATGACTTGCGAGTCGTTAAATATCTGGAGATGTGATACAACCAGGCTTCGAGCAAGCCACAATCCAGCCAACAAGGCTTGATATTCTGTAACATTATTCATAGCATCAAACTCAAATCGGAGCGCGATACATATTTTGAAATTCTCAAGACTTATCAGAACAATTCCAACTCCAGATTGTTGCGGACTTGAAGATCCGTCAACAAACAAAATCCATTTGGCGTAAGGTTCTACCTGACGCTTCTTCTTAGGTTGTTGTGAGATCTGTTCCTCCATGCTTTTGTCAATGTCTTGGCTCTGTTCATTTGGCATCTCCAAAATGAAATCCAGTAGGGATTGGGCCTTAATTGCAATCCTTGGTCGAAATTTTACATCAAACTCAGTGAATTCAATTGCCCAATTTACCAAACGACCAGATATATCCGATCGTGCCAATATCTTTTTCAGGGGCTTGTCAATTAATACGACTATCGTATGGGATTGAAAATATGGCCTCAATTTCTAACTACTACAACCAAAGTTAGGACTAATTTTCAATAGGTTTGTACCTTGTTTCAGCATTAAGCAAAGTCTTGCTTATTTAATAGATTGGTCATTGTATCTTCTCCACTTCTTTTATGAGCACTACACTAAACGCCACCATTGAGGTTGCTAGATAAAGTTGGAGGTGCTCACCAATTTCTAGCATGGTCAGAATTGGTGGTGTAGTGAGATATTTCTTCAATTCGTCGAATGCTTTTTGACACTCCTCTATCCATTCAAACTTTTTTACACCTTTCAAAGTTTTGAAGAAAGATAAACAACGATCTACAGATCTGGACATGAATCAACCGAGAGTTGCAATACGCCCGGTAAGTTCTTGTACTTGCTTTGGTTTTGAAAGTGGCTTCATCGACAGATTTGGGATCCCTAAAAGGACCTATTATTCTTATTCTAAAGTACCATTGGAGCTTTCCAAATCAAGTGTTGTTGCTTAAGGGGCACTCATCTGACTCATATGAACTGATGCCTCGGCTGCCCTATAATCACATCACCTTCATCTTTGACCTAGGCCTATTCACCTGGGGAGTTAAGGCTGGAATAGAGAATAAATCCTAGGAATTTTCCTGAGTATACGCCAAAAGCACATTTAGTGGGATTCAGCTTCATTTGTTGTGTTCGAAGAACCTCGAATACTTCCTACAGATCTTGTATATGATCAGAACCTTTCTTACTTTTTACGAGGAAATCATCAGCATAGACTTCCATATTTTGACCAATATGCTTCTCAAAAACCCTATTAAAAAGTCATTGATAAGTCAACCCTGCATTTTTCAGCCCAAAGGGCATGACTGTGTAACAGTTCAGGCCATCTTTGGTTATGAAAAATGTGCATTCTTCATCTAGTACATGCATCTTTATTTTGTTGTAACCTAAATACGCATCCATAAATGTGAGCATTTCATGACCTGCAGTGTAAGACCCGCACTCGTTAAACTCGGTCTAAACCTTGGTTTTATGTCGTAGCAGGTCTTCCGATCATCACCGAGCCAGATGGGACGAACGGATGACAAACATGTACAAAATCAGATTAAAGACAGTCAAATAATCATTATTTTATGTTGACCGGTCAATGATACCGGTCTTGGTATCGGTCGACTGGTCAACTCTGCGCAACTAACTACGGAGATCTGGAATTGGATCTCTGTGGGTCCCACATTCCTAAACCCTAATGCCTGAACCTTCCTAATCCTAATAGGGTCACTAAACCCTATATTAGCCTATATAAACACTTTTAAACCTCTTCAAATCCTTTCCATTATCTCTCACAAACCCTAGAGAAGAGAAGGACGTTGGAAAAGAGAAGGAGCTAGGAGGAAGAAGGAAGTACCGCCATTACCATTCGACGACGCTCACGTTACTCCAGTCAACGGTAAGTGTTTTAACCACTCTTCTTACCCTATGACTCTAGGATAGTTATAAGGGTGGATCAATACCATGCAAAGTAGGTATTGATCTAAAACCCTAATTGGACCTTAAAACCCTAAATTTGCCGTTAAACCCTAGATTCAAGTTCCGAGATGATATTCATCGAAACTAGACTTGAATGAGTTGGAAATAACTCTAACTCAAAGCTCAGACTTAGAATGGATAGGAGAAACCCTGGAAATCCATAGAGATTGATCGACGACAGTCGAAAAACCCAACTATGGTCTTCCAAAGATATACCGATTGACTATATCGGTTGCACACTGTGCGACCGGTATGTTGCCACCGGTACCTTCCGGGGGGGCTAGTCTATGGGGATCAGCTGACCATACCGGTCGCCAGTCTTCTCCACGGAGCAGCGACCGGTACTTGCCACCAGTCAGCTCTGTGAGTATATTTTTGTAACCTCGTTGGTTTTCCAATCAACGTGAAACCCTAAGAAACTATTCTAATGAAACCCTAATATTAAGTAGGACTTTGTGATAGCACGTTTGGATCTTGCGATGTGGAGCAAGCTATCAAACGAGCGTCAGGTAAGGGAATCTGTCATAAACCTAATAATAATGGATAGTAAATCGTTGTTAATAACCTAAATATATATGATGTGATGTTTGTGCATATTCACATGCCATCTTTTACTTTCAGTTATTATTATTGTTCATGCATTGATAGGATGTGATTGTTAGGCATGTGATTGTTTTCGTCGGTGTGTGGAGTGGGGCATGGAGCCTGGGATCATTCCTCACACTGACACTTTTGTAGTATTATATCTTAACATGCTTGGTACGGATAGGGTATCAGGGGAGGTACGGGGATGCCTTAGCTCTATCTCTATGCCGTAAATGGCTGTGATGGGATAGAACCTACATTGATGACATATAGGATTGGTTAGTCGTGAGCCCAGTTTGCAAGCCCTGGCCAGTAGGGGCTTAGGTACTGGTATGGGTAGAGCATCAGGGGAGGTACGGGGATATCTTAGCTCTATCTCTATTCCATGATGGGTGCATGTGGGCCAATGGTGGTGTGATCCATGAGGTGCTACACACTAGTATATAGAGGTGCAGGGGCCACCAAACCTTTCTATAGCACATTGCAAACTTAAACTAGACCACAGCATAAAATGATTGTTACTCATGCATAATATTGTGAAACTGTCTGATTGTCTTACTGAGCTAAGTTGTGAGCTCACCCTTTGTATATACATTGTTTTTAGATGTTGATGCAGGTTACACGGTGGATGATTATATGAACGCTCTGACGTATGGTGATGTTGCTGCTCTGGGTGTACAGGCAGGAGAGGACGAGCATAACGCTTCATGCGAGTGCCCTTTCTACGTGTACCTGTGATTGATTTTATTTATTTGGTCCAATTATTTTCGGTTGACTTTTAAAGAGATGTAATGATATTATATTTTATGATTGGATTTGAATAATGAGATATTTTATTTAATTTATCAATAGATACTCAGTTCATTCTATTTAAAGACTTCCGCTGTATTATTTATATTCTGATTGTGGTTACGTGCAATAGGTTTGTATGAGTGGACACGGTCTATTCGAGATCCTAGTGTGAACCGTTGGTTCAATGACGGTTCACTCACACCATTCTGGTTGGTTTGGAATTGAGGTGTGACAACTTGGTATCAGAGCTCTCGGGCTCTGTCCACAGACCATATTGCACTTAACTAAGTCGATGAACTGAGTTAGAAAATTAAAAAAAAATCTTAATACAAACACACCCTAAGCATTGTTTGATACCTGAGACGGACTAAGAAAGAGCATAATACACTATATTAAATATGGAATTTAATGATACTCATACACTAGTTAAGGTGAACCATAAAACTTTCATTAAACGAAAAGAGAGTATCAAATGTACTAGTACTACAGGGTACAGTCCACAAACCAGACAGTTACCCTGTTATATGAACAATCAAAAGAGAAGAAAATAGAAGGGACAATCATGGGGTGGGGGGCCTAGGAGGAATAGGGTCCGCTATGTCATAATCTCGCTCGTAAGCGACCCTAAGCCAGTGTACTTGGTCCTGTGTCACCCGTAGGCTACGAGCCAGACGTCCCAACTCCTGACCCATCTCTCGCTGAGACTCTAGGATGACCCTCTGGGTGTCCCTGATCTCTATAAACATGCTCAACACCGGGTCTGGTGGGGGATGAGACGGTCCAGCTATAGATGTAGACGATGGTGCTGCAGGTGTAGGCTGTGGAGCTGGTGCTGGTACACCCTCTGCCCTATCATCGTCATCATCACTCTCAGCCTCTGCTGCATATGTCGCATTGGCTGCTGCTGCTGCTGCTGCTGTGGCTGCTACCCTCCTGAGTAGGCGAGGGTGAGCCTCCAACTCGTCATCGCTAACAGGTAGATTATCCATCTGCATCCTCAGAATGGCATCCCAGTCCATGTCAGAGGTCATGGTGTCCTCAACAGCCACCTCGCCTCTCATGGTCACTCCTAGGCGGCGCAGAAGGGATGTGATGAGACGACCGTATGGAAGGTTACTGGCCTGATCAGCCAAGGTCGCCTGATGCATGGTTCAGATGACGAGGTAAGGGAGAGAGACCCGCTCCCCTGTGCAGACGCAGTAAGTGATGTACTGAGTGAGCTGAGATAACTCACTATAGTGGCCGCTCTGAGGCACAATGTTGTGCTGGATGATGCGACTGTAAACCCGAGCCAAGGGCTTCAAACTAGCAGCCTTCATAGGAGCCCCAGGGTTCAGTATCTGCTCCGCTATCTCTCGGCGTAAATCCTCGCTAAGATAGCCCTTCACTTTTGGAGGGCAATACACTAGATCTCCATCATTTGGAACCCCTAGTAGGTCGGCCAACTGATGAGTGTTGAAGGAAATATGGACGCCCTTGACAAAATTGGAGATGCGCAAGTCCCTATTCTGATTGGGATCGTCGATATTCCCATGCAGCTCCAGGTTAGCATAGAAATGCTTAACCAGGTTGGGACGAGTGGTCTCTATGTAGGAGATGACAGGCACCCACTCAAGCCTGTCAAAAGCTGCTCACACATCAAACCTGTCCAACTGTTCCAAGTTAACTCGCCGTCCAGATTCAATGTTCTTGCTATCAAACCATGGAAAACGGGCTTGTGCCACCTCAGAACGAAACCACAGTTCATCGAGCTATGGAGCTGGTGGCTGAGGAGCGCGCACGCTCGAGCCATGAGGACGCTTGCCAAGAGCACGTCGTGGAGCCATTTAAACTGCAAAACAAAAGAAAATCCTAATTGCCGAAGAGCGCACGTCTCACCTGTCGCTTCCTTAATCAGTTTAGCCATCTCTGGTGAGCACCAATATTGGGGGTGGGTAAATAATGGGTCGGGAATGACCATCCACCATTTTCCTAACCCTAGTAACGGACGGGTGAAAAGCACAAAGGAGTGGTCTCTAGCATGCGACAGCGGGAGCGCTTCTTTCGAGCCAAATCACGTCATTGAATCATGTACCGAATGGAATGTAACACAACGCGTGTGTACATCTGTTTGCCTTCATATCTCGGATATGGCACGGGATATATAGGGAAATGTACCATCAACTCATTTTCAATCGTGCGGCTTTCGCACCTTGACATACTGAAACGACTGCCATTATTGGTATCAAACCAATAGCGATTCATACAAGCTAAATCTTCTAATCGATAATTGGCCCAAAGAAAGAACTCAAATTTCATGTTAATGAATTTATCTCTATCTCTATCTCTTTCGAGCCTCATTCAAAAATTTACCACAGTTCCTTACGTTGTTCCCATTACAAAATACTGGATTTATATCTAGAACATTCCCATTCCAAAAATGGAAACAAATTCTAATTCTCAATTCTCTACGACGTCTAGGCGATGAAATATTTTCAGGAAAAAGCAAATCATAATGATTTTCGCCTCCATTCCCAAGCATATTTTCATGTCTTGCAATGGATGCATCAAAATCATTCTTATCAACATATCTTTTTTCTCGCCATCTTTGATTAGTTTGGTGCTTACTTTTATGGACCAATGAAATACCTATGGTTTGATACATAAGAAATTGTCCATCCCATTTTATAGACGGACGAACTGGTTCGATAATAAAAATCCCTCTTTTTTTTTTTTTTTCCTGTAAAAGTTAGATCCGGGGTTAAGTTGATAGCGAGGGTAGAGGAATTTTTTGATTTCCAATGCAAACAGTCAAAGCCTAGGTCATCAAAGACGTCTGCCCCGAGATATCGGACAAGTGATACGAACTTCGGAATGAAACTTCTAGTCTATCAGGTAAGACAAAACCGACCGACCAGAGGGAGGGCCGGGTTGACTGACCAATGCCGGAGACACAGCCAGCTCTATCGCTCGGGCTAGCTACCCAGCTATCCCTTCGCTCTGCCCTTTCCCTCTCTCTTCCCGTATATAAAGGCCCGTTGAAATGTTAGATTTCCCCTATTCCCCGTGTAACACTCAACCCACCGCCACCCCGGAAGCGTTATCCCTTCCGGGCTCCTATTCGAAAGAACCAGCTATCCATTCCGCATTCCCCACCCACCGCAGTTCGGATGGCACAGAGAACCATGCCATTCGGGACGAGTTGTGATACGTACGAACGGTGTAGAAGTTCTCTTCGTGTGGTTCCGAATCCGGCGCCTAAGCCAGTTGACTCGGGACCAATTCCGGGAATCCAGTTTTATAGCCATAGCTGTATCCTGTGCACCCTACAGCATACCTTCCTAGTGGTAATAGAGCCATTACCCCGTGGTTGAGGAACCTGAACTCCGCAAGCATAAGAGACATAAGTGGGAGCCCCGCGATCCGTTCACGAGACAGAATCCGTGTGACCGGCTACTACATAAAAACCGCCATCCGTAACTACGTGACCATCAAGCTATGCCCACAGCCCTAGAAAGTGCATCTTGCTCGGATGAACCTTCTTCATGAAGGAGCGAGGGGCGATAGCGAAGGCGTGATACCGGCCCATAGAATAAGCAAATGTTATTTCCGCCGGTCGGACGGAAAGCACGACACCCACCATAGAACAATCATTAGAAGATGCTAAGCCCCGAACCAAACATGAACACTCATGAAACCGAGAGTGCGCCCAGTGTAGGCTTGTGTAGCCTGTGCGGAGAAAGCTCTTCGAGCTAAGCTTTCTCACCCATCATGCATATAGAGCCAAGAAATGGCATTGGGACAACCTTTGCAGTGTGCAAGAATTCCATACCGAGTATGACCTGGAAGTCATTCATAGGGACAGCCTAAAGATTGGTCACTTAGAAACCCAAACCCGGGGTGGTCGTAGATCAGCTGATGTTAGGCTTGCCGGTTTCGGCCTATGATCTGTCCTGGCTGTCGATAGAGGCAATCACTGATTCTTCGAGTGGCTAGGTTACAGAGAATTTCGGAGACAAGGCTCGTGGTGGTCTTTTGACCTCCACTCGCAGGTTTCGAGATAGGCTTTTGGGTCTCTTCAGCTTTCGAGTTTGAACAACAAGGAATCGGCTTTCAAGCTTCTAGGCTTGCGTGAGGGTGGTCGTAGATCAGGCTGCTTGTTTGAGGGAAATCAAAGAACAAGGTATTCACTTACTTTAGCTTTAGTGAATTCCCACTGCAATTACAATCCCTTGCTTGTGTGTGTTGCTTTCTGTCTCACATCGGCATTGGGTTTGTGTGAAGCTTTGGCTTTTAGTCAACAAATGCAGGCTGCTCTTCAGCCTGACGAGTCCGTCCTTCAACAATTTCATTGCCTGGCCGGCCAGCCCCAGCCTATGATAGTTTAGTTTAGCTGCTCTTCGGCTTTCGAGAACAGGGCGTACTAGTTGTTGAGAGCGAAGACTAAGGAACCTACTAAAGAGAGGGTCCCGGGGACTCATTCTGACTGAAACAAGGCCAACTGCAACTCGATTGGAGGAAAGGGCTGCAAGGTGACCCCCAAAATCCCAGCTAGTTTGGGCCGGCACTATTCATTCTTCGATTCATTCGAACGGGTAGGGTTTGATTTGCTTTTGCTCTAAATTCCATCAAGGTGTTTTGAGAAAGAAGAAAGAAAGGCAATGAAATTGTTTTGTTGTAGAAAATCTCTCATGAGCAGCCCGGTCACGTTTGTTGAGCTCCTTCGTCCGTGTTATTCGCAAAAGGCATACTTTAACAAAGGTGATTCAAGTTGGTGGGATGGGCTTCCTCCTTGGACAAGCACGGGGCTTAGTGAAGTAGAACCGGGGGGTCGCGCTGCTTGCTCGACGCATCGTTTCTTTCAACCTTATTAGCTAGTAGGTAGGACGGGGCTCTCATCTGCACGTTCGATACAGCTTCCTGTACAACAGAGCGTTAGAAAGGGCCCTATAGCTGCCCCGACACGACGATACATCGTCAATTGGCAACGTAGACGGTGGGAATATTCGATCCCAGGGAACCATCACAAGGACGGCCTTACTCGTTTAGGAGGGGGGGAACGTCGACGACTGGGAAGCGGAGCCTAAGCCTAGAGGAGGGTTACTTGAATTGAAGCCTAGGAGAAGCGCGCAGGCTAACCTATTCGATAGAGATGAATAGCCAAACCAAGCCAGCTGGTCAATCTCTGAAATCTGATCGGCGACCGGACCACCTATATTGACTGGTGAACACGGACCCGTGAACGAACAATACGTGTGAATGAAGAACAACATGAATGAGTTATGGGAATTGGTACTTCAGCACGGATATGCATCTCCGCATCTTTAGAATCGTTACACCGGATTCTTTCAGGTCCTAATTCAGGCGGTGGGAAGTGTTTTTTTTTTTTTTTTTTTTATACACTTATCTCTTTTTTTTAAAATTAAAAAAAAATAAATTTTTAATTTTTTTTTTTTTTTTTTTTTTTTTGGCATCACCTCTTCTTTTTTTTTAATTTTTATGAGTGATATAAAATTTCTATTATATCGGATGGGGGACAAAGGAAGAAGATGTACTGACGAGATACGACTGACTTATATAAAAATATAAATAGGTGCTGCTCTGAAGGCTTCTTAGGGAGCATATCGTGAATATCTATGAATAAAATTAAAATAATTTGACGTTTCTTTCTCTTGTTTGAGAGAAGGTATTAATCTATAATATAATATTCCTTTACAACGAAAAAGTTGAGAAGAAGTTGTCAATAATAGATTACCTAGAGAAATAGGTAAAAGAAATTTCCACCCAAGATTTAATAGTTGATCCATTCTCATCCTAGGCAAAGTCCATCTTGTTGTGATAGGAATGAATAGGAACAAATAAGCTTTAGCTAATGTAATAAAGATACCAATTGTTGTTCCAAAGACCCTCCCTGCCTTATTTATTTCGAAAAGCTCAGGAATGAATATGTAAGGAATATAAAGATTCCAACCCCCCAAGTAAAGAACTGTTACAAATAATGAAGAAACTAGTAGATTTAGATAAGAAGCAACGTAAAATAAACCAAATTTGATACCCGAATATTCTGTTTGATAACCCGCTACTAATTCTTCCTCTGCTTCTGGTAAATCAAAAGGTAATCTCTCACATTCTGCTAGGGAAGAAATTAGAAAAACGGCAAACCCTACAGGTTGCCGCCATAAATTCCACCCCCAAAAACCATATTTGGATTGCGCCTCAACTATATCAACTGTACTTGAACTGTTAGATAATTATAGTCGGTGATAACAGCTCTGTTTCCATCGCTATTACAGAGCCGTACATGAGACTTCAGCTTCATACGGCTCCTCAAAGGTCACAAAAAAATCTAAGGAGCACTTCGGCATTATCTCGATATCTTTGTAGGGTAAATAGAGTCGAGTAAAGATAGATCGGAGAGTCAATTAATTTTTTAAAAATATTTTCTCTTCTTCTAATTATTAATTATTCCTTATTTTTTTTTTTTTTATTTTTTTATTTTTTTTCAAAAAATAAAATTATTATTTGGGAAAAAGCCTCGAACTCACCCAAAAACTTGAGGAGGAGGACTTACGTAACCACCCACTCTTCAACAAACCAATCCCATGCAATTTCAACAAGAAATTTTGGAAAATTAAGAAAAATCAAGAAAATTTCGAAAATTTTGAAAACCTAGGTCAAAAAGTGTAAAAATTCGATTTTTATGAAAACCGTTCGGTGGAACCTCAAATTTGTTGAGGGCTTTTGCTCTTAGGGGTCCCTAAACCCTTTCTAAGCCGAAGGAAAAGAGTTCCTATGGTTAGAATCTCTCAATCAAAGAAAAATAAAAAATTCTAGGTATAGACGATATGAAAAATTTGTAAAAACTTGGTAGAGAGAGAAGAGACTTACCTGGAGACAATATGCCAAGTCCGAATCGCAAGAAAACCACTCCTAGGGTGACCGGTCGGACTGTAGAAGCTTGAAAACCAGAGGAGAATCGCCACTGGAGAGGAGAAGGAAAGGAAAAGTGAGAAAATTTCTCACTTTTCGCGATTTTATAGCCTTTCTGGGCATACCGGTCGACATACCGGTCAACCGGTACCCCATAGGGGCTGCGACCACTATGTCTCGGTCAGAATGAAAATTCTGACCGGTCGACTATACCAGTCACACCACTTTCTACAGAGTAGCGATCGGTATGTTGCAACCGGTCAGCTATAAAACAGCCAGAAAAATCAAAAAAAAAAATTTAAAAAATTTTGTAGATTTAAATTCTACTTTTCGACTGTTTTGCCTTACATTGTTCAAGACTAACACCGCTACTATTGTTATCATTCTCATGTGTTATGTCTTCTTCTCAGATCCAAACAGAATAGTCTGAGATGGTGGGTGGAAACGGTCGTAGGGGCCAAAAGCGTCACCAGGCTAGGGTACGCCTCGAGGAAGAAGAACAGGTTGAATCAGGCTATGTTAGAGAGCCAAGCCCGAAAGTTGAGGAAGAACAGGTTCCAAGGGTACCGATAAATTTGTCTGGCCCACCTCACAGGAATTCTGAGACCATTGTTACAAACCTGGTCTATCAGATGCAAGCTCAGCAGAAAGCATTCCTGAGCGAGATGTTGAAGATGTTCAGGCCACCGGGTTCTGTTCCCACTGAAGGTATGCCTGAGTCTGGAGGGAATAATACTACACAGCCAATGCATGGTAGTACAAGGCCGATGGGCCAAGCCCAGAATGTACCACCACTGCACCAGTTCCCATCGTCTTCTGCTTATCAGGGAGCCTACCCGTATCCACCACCATGGTACGGAATGAATACACAGGGACAGCACGATCTGAGTCGAGCGGTGGACAGATTCCTAAAGTTGAAGCCTTCTTCATTCACATGTAAGACCGGGAAACCATTATGGCCAGCACAATGGGTTGCAGAAATGGAGAAGAATTTCCGACTGATGACTTGTACAAAGGATGAAAAGGTCCTGTTTGCCACACATATGCTGAAGGAAGATGCGAATGCTTGGTGGAATTCTACATGGGCATAGCTGGAGGCAAAGCATACACTGGTGGATTGGGAAGCGTTCAAGGTTTCCTTCTTCGATAAATATTTTACGAAGAGTTTTCGGGATCAGACGGAGAGGGAGTTCCTTAATCTACAGCAGTCTCAGTCGACTATGGATGCTTACCAGCAGAGGTACGAGGAGCTATTTTTCTTCGCATCGGTAAGAATACAAGAAGAAGAGACCAAGACACGTAGGTTCACCATGGGACTGCGTGGAGGCATCAGAGAGCATATATTGGGTCTGGACAAGAAAATTTATGATGAGGCTGTACAGGTTGCGAAAGTGATAGAATCCAGTCAAAGGGACAGCTTCTTTGCACAGAACAGAGGAGTGAAGAGACCCGCTATTGAGAGTTCGGGTGGCGGTAACAATAGACCTTTCCGCCCATACAGGGCTCAGACCGCTACAGTGCCTGTAAGGAACAATACGGCACCACCTGTGCCCCAGTTCGCTGGATGCAACCCGAACATTAAATGTTTCAACTGTCAGCAAGTGGGTCATATTGCAAGGACCTGCACTCTACCTAGGAAGCAACCTCCCCAGTAAGGAAAAGTATTTGCGGTTACTACCGAAGAGGCAGCCGCATCACCTAATGTGGTCACTGGTACGACTCTATCCCTTACTATTTAGCTTACTATTTCATTATGTGTGTGAGCATGTAGAACTAAGGGACAATAAAAATTTTAGGAATTATAAATGTAGCTGGTATACCTGCCAGAGTACTCTTTGACTCTGGAGCCACGCACTCCTTTGTTTCTATTTCCTTTGGAAAGCGAATGGAGTTACCAATCAAGCACTTGAACCTAAGCTTGATAGTTCGCTCTCCGCTAGGAGTCGAAGTAGCTTTGACTGAATATTATGGACTATGTACAGTTTGTATTGAGGGCCGAGACTTAGAAGCAAGTTTGGTATTACTTGAGATGGCAGACTTTGATGTCATCTTGGGAATGGATTGGCTAGGCCATCATTCAGCTATCCTATTATGTGGTGAAAGGAAGCTTGTGCTTACAGACAAAAAGGAAAAGGAGTATAGCTTCACTGGGATCAAGTTGCCTAGGAAGCGAAAGCTGATCCTCTCCGCCCTAAAAGCTAAGCGATGCTTAGAGAAAGGGGGAATGGGATATCTAGTATCTGTAGTTGACATCACGGCGGAGTCACACAAGATGGAAGATATAGATGTGGTTCGAGAGTTCCCAGATGTATTTCCAGAGGAGCTCCCAGGTCTACCATCGGACAGGGCTACAGAGTTTGTGATAGACCTTATGCCAGGTTCGGCGCCGGTGTCTAAAGCACCATACAGAATGGCCCCTACCAAGTTAAAGGAGTTGAAGACCCAGTTACAAGAATTATTGGATAAGGGTTTCATACGACCTAGCATATCACCTTGGGGAGCACCTGTATTATTTGTCAAGAAGAAGGACGGAAGTGTAAGGCTATGCATTGACTACCGTGAACTAAACAAATTGACTATCAAGAACCGGTATCTTTTGCCTAGGATTGATGATTTGTTCGATCAGTTACAGGGTGCAAAGGTCTTCTCGAAGATTGATCTCCGATCGGGGTATCACCAACTGAAGATCAAGGCCGGAGATATTCCGAAGACTGCTTTCAGGACAAGATATGGGCATTACGAGTTTCTAGTTATGTCGTTCGGGTTGACCAATGCCCCAGCGTCATTCATGGAACTAATGAACCGAGTGTTTCATGATATGTTGGACACTTCGGTCATCATATTCATCGATGACATATTGGTCTACTCAAAGGACATGGAAACTCATACAACACATTTGAGGGCAGCCCTACAACGGCTGAGACAGAGAAGCTTTATGCTAAGTTCAAGAAGTGCGAGTTTTGGCTGAAGGAAGTGACTTTCTTGGGCCATGTAGTATCCGAAGACGGTATCAAGGTTTATCCAAGTAAGATAGCTGCTATAGTAGGATGGGAAGCATCAAAATCTGTTGCGGAGATTCGTAGTTTCCTTGGGTTGGCTGGTTATTATAGAAGATTCGTGGAAGATTACTCCAGGATCGCTGTTCTACTCACCAGATTGACCAAGAAGGGGGAGAAATTCATATGGACAGATGAATGCGAGAAGTGTTTTCAGACTTTGAAGTCAATACTAGTTTCTGCACCTATCTTGACCATCCCAGAACCAAGCGTACCGTTTACCTTATATACGGTTGCTTCAGGGTTGGGTATTGGGTGTGTATTGATGCAAGGAGAACAGGTGATTGCTTACGCATCACGATAGTTAAAGGAGCATGAGAAGAACTATCCTACGCATGATTTGGAGCTAGCAGCAGTTATACATGCCATCAAGACTTGGAGGCACTACTTGTACGGTGAGAAGTTTCAGATTAAGTCAGATCACAAGAGCTTAACTTATCTTTTCACTCAGAAGGATCTGAATATGAGACAGAGGAGATGGTTGGAATTGTTAAAAGATTATGATTGTGACATCTAGTACCATCCGGGCAAAGCAAATGTTGTGGCTGACGCCTTAAGCAGAAAGTGGGCATCGAAACCTAAGGCCGGGCCAAGTACAAATGCTGCATTGTGTGCTACAGCCTCAAGTTCAATGGAAAATGATGAAGAACATATAATAGAGACTGCAGAAGATCCAGTTGAGCAAGGCCTAATTCATAAGTTCACCATGATGTTCACAGCTTTGGAGTTCTCACCGGATCTAGTGGATGAAGTCAAGATAGCAATCCTATAGGATCCACATCTCAAGACAGTGCAAGAAGACTTAGAGAAGGGTACGAGCAATCCTAACTTTACCTTGGATTCAGACAAGGTACTCAAGTATCGTGGACGGTTATGTATACCTGAGAGTGAAGACTGCAACATCAGAGATCGAGTTATGATGGAAGCTCATTACACTCCATATTCGGTACATCCAGGAAGTACCAAAATGTACCATGATTTAAGAAGACTATATTGGTGGAGGGGTATGAAAGCAGATATAGCTCGTTTCGTGTTCCAATGTCTAAATTGTCAACAAGTTAAAGCAGAAAGGCAGAGACCCGCAGGTTTACTACAGCCATTACAGGAACTTGCATGGAAGTGGGATTGCATTACTATGGATTTCGTCACTGGCCTACCTTTGACACCAAGGTCAGTGGATGCAGTTTGGTTTATAGTTGACCAACTCACCAAGACAGCTCGATTCATTGCGATCGGACCTCAGTATACCATGGAGAAATTGGCCAAGTTATATGTTGATAATATAGTCAGACTTCATGGCGTCCCAGAGAGTATAGTATCTGATAGAGATCCTCGTTTTACATCAAAGTTCTGGGAAGGATTACAGAAAGCTATGGGAACCAAGTTGAAGTTTAGTACAGCTTTCCACCCTCAGACAGACGGGCAGTCAGAAAGGACTATTCAGATTTTAGAAGATATGCTCTGAGCTTGTGCATTAGACTTCAAGGGAGCTTGGGACGAGAAGCTATCACTTATCGAGTTTGCTTATAACAATAGCTATCAGGCTATAATTCAGATGGCTCCATATGAAGTACTCTATGGGAAAAAGTGTTGAACACCTCTGTTATGGAACGAGGTGGGAGAAAGAAGAATTATAGGGCCGAAGTTCGTTGAAGAAACTTATCGAGTGATTGATCAAATCAAGGAGAAAGTAAAGACAGCTCAAGTTCGACAGAAGCACTATGCGGATAATCGACGTCGAGATCTGGAGTTTGCAGTGGGTGACAAAGTATTCTTGAAGATATCACCGGTGCGAGGTTTGAAACGGTTTGGTAAGAAGGGAAAGCTATGCCCCAGGTATGTGGGACCATACGAGATATTGGCTAGACGGGGTAAAGTAGCATATCAATTGGCTCTAACACCATCTATGTCAAGTGTTCATGATGTGTTCCATGTATCATTTTTGAAAAATTATGTCAGAGACTCATCGCACATCTTGACAGCAGACCCCCCAGACTTGACTGAAGACTTAACATTCGAAGTGGTGCCTGTGATGCTCTCAAGCCGAAAGGTGCAGTAACTTCGAACCAAGGATATCCATTATGTGAAGGTGCATTGGAGAAGCCAAAATGTCGAAGAAATTACTTGGGAAGAGGAGAGTGCGATGAGGAAGGAGTATCCTAACCTTTTCGACGATCAAGGTACGTTCAAATTTTGGGGCCAAAATTACTTTTAAGGGTGGGGGAGTTGTGAGACCTACATGCAAATTTTGGGGACAAAATTTCTTTTAAGGGTTGGGGAATTGTAAGACCCACACTCCGTAAACCCGGTCTAAACCTTGATTTTATGTCGTAGCAGGTCTTCCGATCATCACCGAGCCAGACGGGACGAGCGGATGACAAACAGGTACAAAATCGGATCAAAGACAGTCAAATAATCATTATTTTATGTTGACCGATCGATGATACCGGTCTTGGTACCGGTCGATCGGTCAGCTCTGCGCAGCTGACTACGGAGATCCAGAATTGGATCTCTATGGGTCCCACTTTCCTAACCCTAATGCCTGAACCTTCCTAATCCTAATAGGGTTACTAAACCCTAATCTTAGCCTATATAAACACTCTTAAACCTCTTCAAATCCTTTCCATTATCTCTCACAAACCCTAGA
This sequence comes from Protea cynaroides, assembly GCA_028583415.1. Classification (NCBI taxonomy): domain Eukaryota; kingdom Viridiplantae; phylum Streptophyta; class Magnoliopsida; order Proteales; family Proteaceae; genus Protea; species Protea cynaroides. Next base: position 76,248,390 of record CM053276.1, on the reverse strand, counting down.
GAAGAGAAAGAGGTTGGAAAGAAGAAGGAAGTACCGCCATTACCATTCGACGACGCTCACGTTACGCCAGTCAACGGTAAGTGTTTTAACCACTCTTCTTACCCTATGACTCTAGGATAGTTATAAGGGTGGATCAATACCATGCTAAGTAGATATTGATCTAAAATCCTAATTGGACCTTAAAACCCTAAATTTGTCGTTAAACCCTAGATTCAAGTTCCGAGATGATATTCATCGAAACTAGACTTGAATGAGTTGGAGATAACTCTAACTCAAATCTCAGACTTAGAATGGATAGGAGAAACCCTGGAAATCCATAGAAATTGATCGACGGCAGTCGAAAAACCCAAGTATGGTCTTCCGGAGACATACCGTTCGACTATACCGGTTGCACACTGTACGGCCAGTATGTTGCCACCGGTACCTTCCGGGGGGCTGGTCTGTGGGGACCGGCTGACCATATCGGTCACCAGTCTTCCCTACAGAGCTGTGACCGGTACGTGCCACCGGTCAGCTCTGTGAGTGTATTTTTGTAACCTCGTTGATTTTCCAACCAACGTGAAACCCTAAGAAACTATTCTAATGAAACCCTAATATTATGTAGGACTTTGTGATAGCACGTTTGGATCTTGCGACGTGGAGCAAGCTATCAAACGAGCGTCAGGTAAGGGAATCTGACCTAAACCTAATAATAATGGACAGTAAATCGTTGTTAATAACCTAAATATATATGATGTGATGTTTGTGCATATTCACATGCCATCTTTTACTTTCAGTTATTATTATTGTTCATGCATTGATAGGATGTGATTATTAGGCGTGTGATTGTTTTCATCGGTGTGTAGAGTGGGGTATGGAGCCTAGGATCATTCTTCACACTGGCACTTTTGTAGTAATCTATCTTAACATGCTTGGTACGGGTGGGGCATCAGGGGAAGGTCGTGGTACTGTAGACACTTCAAATTTGTCGAGAAAACTAAATCATTTTTTTAGCTCAAGGTAAAAAATAATAATAAAATAAGTATGACAATAAAAAAATATAATAAAGTAAATAAAATCCCAATGAATAATCATAAATTACTATTCAGATAAAAAATGATGATTGATTAACTAAATTGTTTTACTTTAATTCTTAAAATAAATAAAATAAATGCAATGATAGAAATATATAAATAATGATTATGATGAATAAATGATAAATAATAATATAATATAAAAAATCAAATGTTGTCCACATGGTTTGGAGAATGAAACTCCAAACCCACGTCAAAGAGAAAAGAATATCTAAAAGGGGTATTATGGTAAATAGGGGTAAGTTAAAGTAAAAAAAAAAAAGAAAGGAAAATATAAAAGAAAGAAAACGCAGAGAGAGTCATTCTCTCTGCGTTCAGAACAAAGAAACAGAGAGGCGGGATTCGAGAGAGAGAAACAGAGAGGGGAGATGAGGGTTTGAGCAGAGGGGTTTTGAGGAAGAAGTCGACGACGACCTAGAAGTCGACGACGACCTGGAGCAGCGGCGGCGGTGACGTCGACGGCAGCGGTGCGAAGGCGACGGAGATCTGAAGTGACGAGATAGCGGCGGTAGAAGCTCTAATGGCGGTTTCGATTTGATTTTTTTTAGATCTGAAACCTAACCTTTCTTCTCCAACTATCCTCAAAGTTTCGAAGTATGTTTCTGAAACCCTAGTTCGACAATGGCGGTTAGACGGCGGTAGAGCGAGAATACAACGATGCTCGTCGGGTCTCCGGTGATTCCGAAAAAAAACCAGATCTGAGATTTCAGATCTGGTTTAGATTAATCTTCTTGTTTAGATGGTCGTGCTTTAAACTCGCTGTATTCTTTCTCAAGCATGATGTATCTCTCTGAATTTACGATTTCTTTGGTTTAATCTATAGTATTTGTTGTTTAAATATGTTCTTTAAATTTTTCTAGTTCTCTGGTTCTTCGATCTGCCAAAAGGAGTCTCTGTTCATCGGTTCTTCATTCTCATTTTTTTTCTATTCATTCGTTTGATCTGAAGTTGCGATTTGAAATTCTTGAGGTTCTTGAAAGTGATTTTATTTTTCTTTCTCTATTCTTGCCATTTGAAATTGATCCCTAGTTTGGATTGCCGTTTCGATCTATAGTTCCAATCTCCAGTTCTGATCTGAGGTTGCAATTTATTCATTAAAGTTCTTCTTTGTAGTGCCTATCTGTTCTTTGTTTATTGTGGTTCTGATCTACAGTGCCGATGAAGTAAACCTTCTTGGTTCTTCATCATTCGAAAACATCTGTTTAGTTCTTTCACCATTCTTGGTTCTTCATTGTTATGATCCTGGTGTTCTTTATTTTGTTTAGAATTAAGAATTTCTTTATCTCCTAATTCTTCATTCTCAATCATTTTTTCTCTGTTCTTGCAACTTGCAACATTCGATTAAGGTTTTCAGATTTAACCTAAATCTTGATTTGCTTATATGGTTTCTTTTCCAACATCTATTCTTTCTTCTCCGTCATCTCTGTACTCAGCTGATAACCCTGACAATGTTTTGGTATCTCAATTGCTCGATGGAGATTATTACTAACCTGGAAAATGCGCCATGTGCATAGATTTTGGTGCCAAGAATAAATATAGGTTCGTTGAGAGCACCTGTCCTCGACCTAATTTAACCAAAAATCCCTAGGACACTGCCTGGACCAGTGTAACTTTAAGGTCACACACGGGATACATATTTCACCCTTCTGTAATTCTTGAGATTTTTATTTTAATTAATTTTATTTTTCTTCTCCGGCTGAATCAGCCGAGGTTCTTGGATATTTTAGTTTGTTTCAATAATTCTGCCGGTGTTGCTAATATGATACATAAATCTATAGCTATGCGACCAAGCACCTCAAGAGATGAAAGTCTATAAACTAGATAAGGTCTATTCAATCTAATTCAATTTGTATCATGTTAGACATATTTCGAATTGATTCTAATTGAGTTACCCTTCATATTGGTTAAATCTGATTTTTTTTTATTATGATTATCAATTTAGACTAATTCCCATTTTACTCAAGGCTGATTCCAACCGTGTTAGGTCCATGTCAGTCCGATTTCATTTTATGTAATTCTTATCATGGGTTAGAATTCATTCATAAACTATCTGACCCAATGTCTATGTCTATTATATTCTTGTCATATAACTTGTTATTTGGGACGTGCCATCGAGCACCTGTACACTTCGCACGGCGTTGGAGACACGTGGGATCACTCCTTTTGCGATTCACCTCTACTCACAGGCAGGTAACGCCCCTAATTCTATGTCTTTACTTTATATGGTATATGGGTTCGGCCATCGTGCACCCATAATTATTCGATGCGGGTAGGTAACACGATATGCATGCGGCACTTGCCATCCCTAGCATAGTGACCGGGCGGGATAGACTAGGACGTCCCTACCCTTTCAATGTATCCCACGAATGCGAAAGGAAATGTATTAATAGTTTTGATCCCCAATCCCCACTTATGTATCCCATAGGAATTTCTTATGAATTTTGTAACTATTTCCGTGCAATGCGGACTCACGCGCTTGTGATGCGCAAATATAGATGTGTGAATGTATGTATGAATGAAGCGAGGCACCGATGCCTATTGTCCAATGTCGAGAGTACCTTCTCACATGTTGACAAATTAAAATTGTTTTCATTTTTTATGCGTAGTTCATTCCGAACTACGTATGGACTTGATTCTCGGACTCCACCCCAGAATACGTAGGGCTTGGCGAATCCATTACCCAAGCTCAGTCCAATTGCAATGAGGGTTGCAATAATACCCGAGTTGCATCATAATGCATTTACACATTGATTAAAAATTATAATCTTTCAAATTTATCATGTCAGTTGTTTTGCATAGTTTCAATAAAATTCAATTTCAATTCAATTTCGGTTTCAATTTCAATTTAATCCCAAATCTAAATTCAATTTCCCATTTCAATTTCAATTTCTATTTCGATTTGGATTTTAATTCCAATTTTATTCTAATTTTAATGAAATTGCAAATTCAAAGTCAATTTTCAAAAATTCAATTTTAATTCGATTTCGGATTCAGTTTCAATTTAAATTCCAAATATCTTTCTAATTTCAAATTCAATTCAATTTTCAATTTCAATTTCTATTTCTATCCCAATTTCAATTTTAATTTTAAATCTATCTTCAATTTTAAATTCAATTCAATTTCTATTTTTATTTTAATTTCAAATTCAATTCAATTTTCAATTTTCAATTTCTATTTCTATCTCAATTTCAATTTTAATTCCAAATCTATTTCAATTTTAATTAAATTCAATTTCTATTTCAATTTTAATTTCAAATTCAATTCAATTTCTAATTTCAATTTCCATTTCAATTTCTATTTCAAACTCAATTCGATTTCTATTTCAATTTCAATTTCAATTCAAATTCATTTCAAAGTTCAAGTTCAATTCAATTTCTATTTCAATTTCAAGTTCCAATTTCAATTTCAATTTCAAATTCAATCTAAGTTTTCAAATTTCAAAACTTCATTTCAATTCTCCATCTTCGCATGGAATTTTGGGCAAACATTCCATCATCGCATGGAAATCCCTTTTCAATTTTGGACAAACATTCCATCATCGCATGGAAGTCCCTTTCAATCTTGGGCAAGCATTCCATCATCGCATGGAAGTCCCTTTCAAACCCTACTTTACATAGACGGTCTACCAGCTTGACTAGTGGCTGTAGAAGTCTATTCAATGTGCTTTACATAGACGGTCTACCAGCTTGACTAGTGGCTGTAGAAGTCTATTCGATGTGTCTTACATAGACGGTCTACCAGCTTGACTAGTGGCTGCAGAAGTCTATTCGATGTGCTTTACATAGACGGTCTACCAGCTTGACTAGTGGCTGTAGAAGTCTATTCGATATGTTTTACATAGACGGCCTACCAGTTTGACTAGTGACTATAGGAGTCTATTCAATATCATAAACCTAGATGACCTATTAACTTGACTAGTGGCTATAGGGATCTATCATCTTATCAACCCAAATGGTTGAACTACGTTGGACTTGATTCTTAGGCTTGTCCTAAGATACGTAGGTAGCTTGAGTGTTTACCATTCAAGTTCAGTCCTAAACTAATTTATTTTTAATTTACTTTCATTACTTTCATTTCTTTCATTTCTTTCAAAAATCATTGCATTTGAACTTTGGACTACGCTTCAATAACTAAAAAAATGAATTTTGTCTGTCAACATGTTGAGTGGTGCGCTTGTCATCCCAAATTGGCTGATTGGTCCGTCATCCAATCATTTTATTTTGATCTCTATCACATTTTAATTTTTTTTACTGTTATATTGATGGCTTGCTCCTAGATTGAAATACATCTAGAACCTAGGTTTGGTGCCTATTAAAAATTGTTTAGCCATTGCCTGTAATTTAAATTAGGATAGAAAATGATAGTATATGAAGACTAATCTTCGGATTAGGCAATTTGGGTGCCTAACACCTTCCCAAATTGTAACATGACACTTACCCATCATTTCTTTGGTTTGACCATAAGCCTTGATCCATGCGTGAATCATTAGTATTTCTCATATGAGAAATCGTATATAGGTCCTAGACCTTTTCTAGGTGGCGACTCCATTCTATTTCCATTCCATTTTCATCATTTTTATCATCTCATGCAAAAATCACAGATTAAACCAAATCGTCCCTACAGGTACGGTGGTCTCCGATATTGATTCTGGCCTGGCCATGGTGATGTGGCACTGTGGTCTCCGAGGTCGACGCTGGCTTGTCCACGATGCTTTAGCTCTATCTCTAGGCCGTAGGGAGTCATGTTGGGATAGGGTCTACCAGCGTATTGTTCTATCCTAGTGGGTTAGTTATGGATAGGGTATTAGGGGAGGTACGGGAATGCCTTAGCTCTATCTCTATGCCG
>CM053276.1:76093590-76241972 GCA_028583415.1 Protea cynaroides | reverse complement strand
GGTCTCCGATATTGATTCCGGCCCGGCCATGGTGATGTGGCACTTTGGTCTCTCGAGGTCGACGCCGGCTTGTCCACGATGCTTTAGCTCTATCTCTATGCCGTAGGGAGTCATGTTGGGATAGGGTCTACCTGCGTATTGTTCTATCCTAGTGGGTTAATTACGGATAGGGTATTAGGGGAGGTACGGGGATGCCTTAGCTCTATCTCTATGTCGTAGATGGCTGTGCTGGGATAGAGCCTACATTGATGACAGATAGGATTGGTTAGTCGTGAGCCCAGTTTGCAAGCCCCGGCCGAGGGGGCTTAGGTGCTTGGTATGGGTAGAGCATCAGGGGAGGTACGGGGATATCTTAGCTCTATCTCTATTCCATGATGGGTGCATGTGGGCCAATAGTGGTGTGATCCATGAGGTGCCACACACTCGTGTATAGAGGTGCAGGGGCCACCAAACCTTTCTATAGCACATTACAAACTTAAACCAGACCACAGCATAAAATGATTGTTACTCATGCATAATATTGTGAAACTATCTGATTGTCTTACTGAGCTAAGTTGTGAGCTCACCCTTTGTATATACATTATTTTTAGATGTTGATGCAGGTTACACGGTAGATGATTATGTGAACGCTCCGGCGTATGGTGATGTTGCTGCTCTGGGTATACAGGCAGGAGAGGACGAGCATGACGCTTCATGCGAGTGCCCTTTCTGCGTGTACCTGTGATTGATTTTATTTATTTGGTTCAGTTATTTTCGGTTGACTTTTAAAGAGATGTAATGATATTATATTTTATGATTGAATTTGAATAATGGGATATTTTATTTAATTTATCAATAGATACTCAGTTCATTCTATTTAAAGACTTCCGCTGTATTATTTATATTCTGATTGTGGTTACGTGCAATGGGTTTGTATGAGTGGACACGGTCTATTCGAGATCCTGGTGTGAACCATTGGTTCAATGACGGTTCACTCACACCATTCTGGTTGGTTCAGAATTGGGGTGTGACATGCAGTAGCGTCAATTAGCTTATCTATTCGAGGCAGTGGGTAGTAGTCCTTTGGGTATGCTTTATTCAAATCAGTGAAATCAATACAAATGTGTCATTTCCCATTGGACTTTTTCACCATTACAACATTCGACACCCACTGAGGATACTTAACTTCTCAGATGAATCCTGCTGCTAGGAATTTTTCAACTTCCTCTTTGAAGTTTTACGTTCTGGAGCAAAGTTTCACTTCTTTTGTTGTACTGGTTTGAACGAGCTATCAATGCTTAATTCGTACTCCATCATATTTCTGGATATTCCCAGCATGTCAAATGCTGACCAAGTGAACACCTCTAGATTCTTCTTCCGGAAGTCAGTTATCTCCTTCTTTTTCTCCTTTGTGAGAGATGAGCCAATTTAGAAGTATTTCTCTGGCTCAACTTCAGAGATTGATACTCGAACAAGCTCTTCTGCTGGTGTTCCCCTATCTTGTTGTAGGTCATCACCTAGATCTTCTTCCAGCTCAATATTTTCAACGTTGTTGGGAGAGCGTTGTTTTTACTTTCCTCTAGATCAGTTAAGTAACAGCGTTTGGATAGACGTTGATTAACTCTGCAATATCCTATGCCGTTGAGTGTTGGAAACTTCATCACCAAGTGAGCCACTGAAATGCTAGCTCTCAGAGTTATTACGCTTGGACATTCTATGATGACATTATGACTTGAGGGGATATCTATAACTAAGAAAGTTAAGGATATAGTTCACCTACATGGATTTTCTCCAAAACAAGCTTCTAATTGGATTCCTCCTTTGACATAAACTCGATCACCTGAAAAACTTCACAATGAATAGATCACCTACTGTAGTTGACATTCATCAATCTGCATGGCTTTGAAGGCATGATAGTAGAGTATGTTTTCTGAACTCCCAGTATCCACCAAGCATCTTGTTACCTCATTTTCGTGGTTTATAACAACTGTTATAACCATAGGATCAGCATGTGGATAGTCAATTTGTAGGAAGTCTTCATCACTAAAGGTGATTGCATCACTATGTGCATAAGGATTTGCTTGTGTTGATACACTACACACTTGCTTTGCATATGCCTCGCGGCTTCTTTTCGATGTGTTGTCAGATGCAAGTCCTCCTACAATTGGTTCTACATAGTGATCCAAAATCACAACTCTTTTGTCATAGTAATCCCAACTAGCAAACTCATGGTCTGCTAACGCAAGTTGGTATTTTGGCTCTAGCTTCCTGATCCTTCACATCGGGGACGGACTTCTTGAAATGCAAATCTTTTTAATATTTGTACAACTCGAATAAGTAGAAGAGGATTTATTTGGATTCAAAAATGATGCCGATTTGGTTACAACGAGTTTCTTTAGGCTACACTTCCTTTTGAATCCTTCCTCCAGCATAGCTAGAGTTACATAATTGGTAGGGAGTTTGGTCCCACTTGATTGAATAGGGACTTTCTCTATCATCCCTATAGAGCCACGCAGATCACTGACCTTTTTCAAAATTGGAGAGTTCTTTGGATCATCCTCAGGATTGTCTTTATCTAGATTAGTTGTCTTGTCACTTGCATCCGCTTTGCAACTCATTGGCTACTTTCCTTTGTATGACGACCTTTCAGGCTCCGCTTGGTTGGAGTTCTTTATGGTAAGGAAAAATCCACCTACATATTCTTTAAGATGTCCTCGCTGAATGAGTTGCTCTATTGCTACACGAGTGATCTACAATTGTCAGTGGTGTGTCGATGATCTCGGTGATACTTGTAAAATTTCCCTTTCGCTCTTTCACCAAGGTTTGTGATCATCTTTGGTGGATCCGGCAATGCATTGCTTGTGTCTTTCAGATTATACATTACTTCTGTCATGGATGTGTTCAACGGGGTGAACGAATTCCAATCAAAGGGCTTGTTTGTCCTGCTGGGAAAGCCATCTTTTCCTGACTTCTGCTTCTTATGGTTTGTTGATGTCATTTTTTGGTTGGAGGATCAGTCATTTTCTTGTCTGCTCCCACATCTTCTTTCCCCTTTTTCAACGCTATCTCAATGTTAGCTGCCTCTTTTGCACGAGCAAATTGATCACAACGAGCATGGAGATCGGCAAGATCTTTGGGAGGCTTTTTGCTTAAAGACCTCTTTAAGTCAAGGTCTGAAACTCCTCCTAACAAAGTGGTGTATCTTACCTCATCACCTACTCCCTTTATGCTCAGGGCTTCAAGGTTAAACTGGTTGAGAAAACTCTAGAGAGTTTCTCCTGACCTTTGCTTGAAATTTAACAAATTCATGGTTGTTTTAACCAGACCTGACTGGGTTTGAAAGTGCTCGAAGAACAAATCCCCAAGTTGGTTAAGACTATGGATAGAACGAGGTGGTAAATTGTTAAACCAAAGCCTTCCTGGGCCTTGCAAAGTAATTAAAAGCTCGACAAAAGATTACATCCGGATAATTATGAAGAAGCAATTTAGTAGAAAAATGATCCAAATGGGCTTATGGATCTGTAGTTCCATTATAAGTGTTTAACTCAGGTAGAGTAAAATGCTTTGGGAATGGAACTTTCATGAGTTTAGGTGATAACGCCATATCAGCATTATTTTCCTTCTTATGACTAATAGAATGAGTTCTACCTTTTTCGACCTCAATAAGTCGAGATTGAAGTCCTTTGATCATTTCCTCAAGAACTTTGGCCTCAGGACCAGATACTGGTTGTGCTTGTGGGGCTTGTTGTTGGAGGTTCCCCGGAATGATTTGAGCAACTTGGTTATTTGGAACGACTTATGCTGGTGGAATGGTAGATACTATTGGTATGGCTTGTAGTGCAGTAGGAAAAATTCCTATGGGTGCGGCATATGTTTCGGCTACATTCTTCATTGCAGCCTCTTCTCTGACTTGGGCTGCAGCAAACTCTGCTGTAACTCGTTCTGCATTGAGCTGCTCAGTGGTTTCCTCTAGTTGCTTGGCCATTGCTCATGTGGCTCTGGCCGCATCTAGGTGTGCTTGAACACTGGCACGAATGGAATGCGAACTGGTTAAATGATGTGAAATGGCTTGTTTGTTGAGTCTTTCTCGAACCGGCCGAGTCGCTGGTTCTCTTCCAAGCCTATCATGAACTGAACGTTCAATTCTATCATGGACCAAGATTTGATTAGATTTTGACTGTTTGGTTGAACTGCTAGAGGAGGACTCTGGAATGCCTTGCTTACAACGAGAACTTGGTGGAAAGTCATGAATCCTTCCTATTCCTTGCATTGTAAGCTGATTTTTCTTCCTCCGATGTGTAAGGACTTGATTGGCGGGGTTTGCTCCCACAAGCATGATCATCTGTTTGATCTCCTCCAATTGCTTATTGAAGAGTTGCATCTGCGCTTCAACAGCTATGGGTGTGGAGGGAGGAAGTTCAATCGGTGGAATTTTGGTTACTGGTAGTTGGACCACATTTGGTGGTTTATTCTGTCGTTCTTCTTGATTTACTTCATGTGCATCTGGATTTGCCTCTTGTTGAGAGACATTTTCGCTTCGAAGAGTAACCATTTTCTGGTCAGACTTTAGACGTTTCCCACAGACAGCCCCAATCTGTTGAGGCTAAGAACTGGATGAGGAATCTTAACTGTCTCGTTAGCTATAGATAGTAACTTATGAGATTCACAGCACGAACAATGTTACTTCTTATGTTTCAGTAAATAACTCATCAGATGTACGACTTGCAAAAGGTGCTTGAACTAAGAGATAATAGAGCATATAGAGGGTGGACTTTGTAGTCCGATGGCTACTCTGATGCTAAAGTCAGTCCTTAGATCTAGCAGAATGAAATGCCCCAAGATCAGACATTTCTTAGAATGAGGGATAAGGTCTAAGTCTGTCCAGAAATTACTCAAAGAAGAATACTTACCTTCACCGAAGACTGAACCTGTTCTTTTATAGGTTTTTGATAACTGATTGGAGTGGCTATCGATCGTTGGACAACGTGAGCGGTTATGTAAACTACCCATTGACTTTAAGCCGTCTGATGTGAATCCAACGATGAACCATATCATGATAATGGGTATCGTGGTTAGTTATGCGAGCTTCACTATAAGACGTAGTAGCTATCCATATGGACACATACTTGTGCATGCTAGGTCGTGGTGTAGTTATGGACCAGTAGTTCTTTCCAAGCATCAGTAGATAGTGTGTCTCTGTTGATATCTGTTGTTGCATATTGGTTGGTATAGATGTCGTGATCTTTCGCATTCCACGTGTTCAGCTATTATTGATGAGAGATTTATTACGTTAACACCATGGAGCAAAAAAACTGTTCTCTAATTCATTCATTCGAACCACATGCTGCTTCATCTGAATAGTATGGCTTATTCTTTGTGCCTCTCATGTACTCTGAGAAAGAAGAGGATTACATTGGGTGTTGTTCAGTTGATACAATGGAGGAAGACATTCATTTGCTCTAATGATCCCTTGTAGGGTTCTTACTAGGCAGGAAACCTAGTTACGCTTTTGTAAAGGTCTCCTATGAAAGACAATGGAAGTTGAGAGGAACTGTAAAGTATGATCTCCGAGTTATCGAAAATTGGGTGTGACACCTAATCTCTACTAGTATTGACAAGAGAGAGGGAGAGAGGGAGGGAGAGAGAAAGTTCTACTTTGAGTATGATCTTTCATACCCACTCCTCTCTCTTTTCTCCATTTTCTTGGTAGCTGGTGTAAGATATTTTTATGGGCTAAATTAATTATAAAGTTAGTTGGTTCAGTGGGAGTTTGGTTACAGGTAGACTAATTGAAGTATGATTAGAGATGGACAACATGGTCCACTGTGGGACTGGTCCAAGGTTAGGGGTGGTATTATAAATACTAATAGTTAGGGTCCTTACAGCCACCATGTTATTTTCTTCTCCTGTTACCATACACAAAGAGAACTCAAGGGATCCCGATAGGCTATGGAAAACTCTGATCCAAGCATTCAAAGTTAAGGAAAAGGTCAAAAATCAATCTACAGTAATAGGTATGTGTCTTATCATCTCTTTTTAATGGTCATTGTATTCTAGTAATTTGTGTGGTGTGTTCGTTAGGGTTCATGAGAAATCTCATGAAAAAACCCAAAGAAGATCTAAAAAATCTTACAGCTAGTCCCACCTTTGCCCCTTAGCGAGCATTTCTACACACAAGAAAGCTAAAGGACTTATATATATCATTCCTAGATTGAGTTGGACTCCAATCTGCCCATGCGCACAAGGAAAGAGAAGATATATATATATATATATATATATATATACCACCTATCCAATACTGGGTCCCATGTCCCAGACATCATTGGGGATGGCTAAAGGTGGCCAGGTGTCACCCATGTTGGCCCTATGGCTTACGGTCAGGAACCTGTCTGCTATAACTTGTCTGGCTACACAAGGTAGGATTCACATCCTCTCCTCCCAGTGATTCTGGAGGAGGGAGAAGCCCTCGTTGGATGGCCAACACGTGGGGCTCAGGTGAATCCAAGCCCTCCATCCTAGCCGACACCACCTGTCAGCTCAGCTTGTCAACTCAGATGGAAGGCTCGGGTTCACTGGAGCCCCAGGTGTCGGCCATCCATCCAGGCCGCCGCCCCTCCTCCAGAATCTCTGGGAGGAGAGGATTTGAATCCCACAAGGTATGGGTGCGGCTGCACCCGGACAGCTTGCGCCCGTACCCTAACAGTCTACTAGTGGTCTATGTAGGCCCGAGCTTGGTTCCTTCTTGGTTCTTACATGGTTCTTACTCATGTATCAATTGTAAGTCAAGGTTTTGAGTACCATGTATGGGACATATATTTACACAGGTACGGATTCTAGTATTGTGATGGTGAGGAAGACCTATCATGTGCCAAAACTCAAATTAGACCCAAATTTTGGGTGTGCGAGTATTACAACCCCTTTATGCTGATAAGATCATGATGTTAAGAGAAAGATTGGCGTTCGCAAGGGTGTGTGTAGAATTCTCAGCTGAAACAAAACTCAAAGATCATATTAAAATTGTTGATGATTTGGGTAACTTATTTCTCTGAGTTGTCTAGTATGACTGGAAGCCAAAAAGATGTTCCAAATGTTTGGTCTTTGGCCACAAAACATTCGCTTGTCTGATGCTGAACCCTGAAACCGTCCCTCAAGCTACTATGACGAAGCAATGGAAGAGATTCTAGTGAAGAAATGTCACTTTTAGGAAGGTGCAGACAGAAGATAAGCAGATGCAGCCCTGTTCTTCTACTGCTCAGGAAACTAGCAAGCTTATAGTGGAAGTGGTGAACTACCAGGCATCACCACCGCATACGTTGGTGGAAGGGGTAAGTGCAAGTCTAAGGGGTGAAAGGATGAAAGAGAAAATTTCAGGGGTGGAGACTTCCAGTTTAGGTAATACTTTAGGTTAGATCGAGTGTGACCTAGCGCTTACATGAATTTGGAAATGAGGGAAGCAAGAGGTCTTCTTGGAGATAGAAGTCTTATTGGTTCGTTGCCTTATATGCAGATTAGGAACTCTGCACCCCTATGGTTGGGCCCTGAGCGGCCTACCTCGAAGCCCCAAGCAGCATCTAAGTCAATTTGCCATTAAGGGGTTGGAGATTTAAATCCCTTTGACCTTCCGTCTGAATATTGTCATTTAGATGATAATCTGAAGATTGTTGTAAGGCTAATGTCACACCCCAATTCTGCACCATTCAAAATGGCGTGATGAACCGCTATAAACCAATGGTTCAACCAGGATCTCTAATAGGCGGTATCCATTAAAAATAAACCATGCACATCCATAACCATAATCAGAAGAAATACACAATAGCGGAAGTCTTATAGTAAATGAACTGAGCATTCTAGCTGTAATAATCATAATTAAAATATCAAGTTATTGTTGTATCAATTGAGACATAAATAAATAAAATACCAATTACATCCCTTTATAAATTCAAAAAAAATCCTAATAGAATACGCATAAGTTGCACTCGCATGAGGAGTCATGCGCATCCTCTAAGTCTTCAGCTTCCATTGCAGCAACACGCGCATACACCGGATCATTTATATAATTTGCAACTGTAGTACCTGCATCATCAACTAAAAAAATATTCGACGTCGAGAGGGTGAGCACAAATCATGGCTCAGTGAGCAAACAAAACAATGCAACAAACATATGCATGCACTCAATTCATATCTTTGGTCTGGTAAATAAGTTTGCAATGTGCTATAGAAAGGATTGGTGGCCAAAGATCACATTTATTGACGCCGCACCTCTATACACGAGTGTATGAAGCCGCCCAAAGGTAATGTTTATTTTCGACTCACATGCACCCAATCATGGACAATGTACACACAAAGGTCACGTTTATTGTTGTACCTATTGCCCATACCAACACGTAAGCCCCTGCTGACGAGGGCTCACAAAATGGGCTCGCAACTAACCAATCCTAATGCCAATCAGTGTATCCAAGGCCTCACCCCAGCATCCCTCAATACATCCATAGAGATAGGGCTAAGGCCCCCCGACAGAGTCAGAGACTACACGGTCCGAGACCACCTCCCCTCATACCCTACGACGTAATAGTTCTGCTAAGGTAATGGCGATACGACGATGTCAATGAACAAGACTTGAGTTAGAGATAGAGCTAGAGTGTTGAGGCCCCTCCTATGACACCTCCCCCTGATACTCGCTCGCATCAAGCACACCAACCACACACATACATCCACATGCCTATTCCTATCATCATCATCATCATCACATTATAAACAATAATTTAAATATGCATGAACAGTAATAATAGAAATATTGAATGACATGTTGAATGCACATAACAATTATACATGCATAAATCAATCATGGCATTGGACTCAAGAGTAAAACAGTTTATTATTAACCAATTAGTTTAGGTCTTGTTCCCTCACCTTTACTTGATCGTAGATCCTCTTTCAAGCTTTAAGAATCAACTATATATCGATGTTATATCACTAGAAGACCTAACCAAGTCGATAGAATTTAATTAGAATTAATTCGGACTTTAAAAAACATGTTGTTAACTGGGGGTCGATGCCAGGGTCGGAGGTTCCATCAACCCTGGGTGCAACCACCTACAGTCTAGACTTCCCGAACACTGGGGGTCGATTATCAGGGTCTGGTAGGGTTGATTGGTCATCGACCCCCCGTGCAACCCCCTATGGGTTTAGTCAATTTTTTCTCCTACAGTCCATTCTTCGTGTTTAGGATCCTATGGCTTACTTCTACAATCCATTCCACACATGTTATATGGCCTAGAACCGGAGTTCACTCACCTATATGGCTTTCATGATTTCCCCCATGGTTTTCCATGAAAACCTAACCATGGGTGGATGATTTGGGTTTCTCCTAGTTCATTCCCTCTTCTCTATCTATTCTAAGGTCTGTAGAATTACATGGAGATAGTATCCATACCTGAGAATTAGGCTTGTTTCTCTAAAGCCTTCTCTTTGATCTTCTTCTCCACTTTCCTTCTCTTCTCTTTCTCTCAATCCAATTAGGATTCTAAAAGGAGTGAAAGAGGCTTAGGTATGTCCTATTTATAGAGTAGAAACTCCCAAAATAAGTCCCATTGAGAGATTAAGAAGGAATCCCATTGAAATTTTAAAAGTTTTCAAATCACGATTTCTGTCGACAGACTGGGGGTCGATGAGGGGGTCGGAGATCCCGTCGACCCCTGGTTCTTAAAATGTTCGACCCCCGGTATAAAACTCAGGGTCTGACTTTTATACTGGGGGGGTCCGACCCTACCTTGCTGGGTATGTGACCCTCCCCTTATTTTTAGTGTTTTTGGGTCAGTTTAATACCTGGGATCGCGATCTCCCCCATGCACTTGATCCATTTGGCTCGACCATGATGGGTAGACCTGGTTCAAGGTGGTAAGACCGGGTTAGTTCGATACGGGTCTTACAACTCCCCCCTACTTATAAAAATTTCATCCTCAAATTTGTGCATACCTTCTGAGTCGAATAAATGAGGGTATTGCTTTCGCATAGCATTCTCTTCTTCCCATGTGATTTCTTCCATGTCTCTACTTCTCCAGGTGACCTTAACATAATAGATATCTCGGTTGCGTAGTCGTTGAACCTTTCGGCTGGTGATTTCAGTTGGTGTTACTTCAAATGTTAAATCATCAGTCAAATCGGGTAGATCTATTGTCAGAACGTGCGTTGGATCTTTAACATAATTCTTCAATAAGGAAATATGAAATACGTCATGCACACTTGACATAGATGGTGGTAGTGCTAACTGGTAAGCCACTTTCCCACGCTTAGTTAGAATCTCATATGGCCCGACATATCTTGGACTTAGTTTCCCTTTCTGTCCGAACCGTTTCAATCCTCGCATAGGCGATACTTTTAAGAATACTTTATCACCCACGACGAACTCAAGGTCTCGACGTCGAGTATCGGCATATTGCTTCTGACGATTCTGAGCTATTCTCACTCTTTCTTTGATAATGTCGACCACTCGACAAGTCTCTTCAACAAATTCTGGTCCAACGATACTACGTTCCCCAACTTCATTCCAAAACAAGGGCGTTCGACACTTCCTGCCATACAGTGCTTCATAGGGTGACATCTGTATAGTAGCCTGGTAGCTATTATTATAAGCGAACTCAATCAGTGGTAACTTTTCATCCCATGATCCTTTAAAATCAATTACACATGCTCGAAGCATATCTTCTAGAATCTGAATTGTACACTCTGACTGTCCATCTGTCTGTGCCCATAGCCTTTTGCAATCCATAGTACTAAACTTCAATGTTGTGCCCATAGCCTTTTGCAATCCTTCCCAAAACTTTGAAGTAAATCGTGGATCTCTATCAGACACAATGCTTTCAGGTACACCGTGTAATCGTACAATGTTATCCACATACAGCTTAGCTAACCTCTCCAGTGTATACTGAGGTCGTATAGGTATAAAGCGAGCTATTTTAGTCAGGCAGTCTACAATCACCCAAACTGCGTCAACTACTCGAGGAGTCAGTGGTAATCCCGTGACGAAGTCCATAGTGATGCAGTTCCATTTCCATGCTGGTTCTGGTAACGGTTGTAATAGTCATGTCGGTCTTTGTCGTTCAGTCTTCACCTTCTGACAATTTAGGCATTGAGACACAAACTTAGCTACATCTACTTTCATTCCTCTCCACCAATATAGTTTCTTTAGATCATGATACATTTTTGTACTTCCAGGATGTATCGAATAGATGGTGGTATGAGCTTCTTTCATCAATCGATGTCTAATGTCCAAGCTTTCTATTTCGGCTACACATATTCTTCCTTTGTACTTCAGTACCTTTTCTTCGTCCAAGGTGAACTCAGGGTTAGTTCTACCTTTTTCGATGTCTTCTTGTACCATTCTTAGGTAAGGATCTGATTTGATAGCTGTCTTCACTTCATCAACTATATCCGGTATAATTTTCAATGTGGCGAACATATTTGAAAACCGATGAATAAACCCTTGGTTGGCTGATCCATCTAGTGCATCTATCACAAACTGCTCATTATCGTGCTTGAATACCTTTCTGGTAGTACACATTGCGGCAGTTGTGCTAACCTCTCCTTGAGATTTTATCATTGCCTTTCTGCTCAATGCATCGGCTACTACATTAGCTTTCCCTGGATGATACTGGATATCACAATCGTAGTCTTTCAATAGTTCTAGTCATCTTCTTTGTCTCATATTCAGCTCTTTCTGATTAAATAGATAAGTAAGACTTTTATGGTCTGATTTAATCTGAAACTTCTCCCCGTACAGATAATGTCTCCATATTTTGACAGCACGTACTACTGCCGCTAGTTCCAAATCATGAGTGGGATAGTTCTTCTCATGTGTCTTCAGTTGTCTTGAGGCATAAGCAATTACTTGTTCTCCTTGCATAAGTACACATCCTAATCCCAGTCCTGATGCATCGGTGTACAAGATAAATGGTTCTCCTGGAATCGGGATGGTCAAGATTGGAGCTGATATCAATCTAGCCTTCAAGGTTTGGAAACTCTTCTCGCATTTATCCGTCCAGACAAACTTCTCGCCCTTCTTAGTCAAACTGGTAAGAGGTACGGCAATTCGGGAATAGTCTTCCATAAATCGTCGATAATACCCAGCTAGACCCAAGAAACTTCTAATTTCTGCAACACTCTTCGGTGCTTCCCACTTTACAATAGCCTCGATCTTGCTGGGATCCACTTTAATTCCTTCAACGGATACTATATGGCCTAGAAATGCGACTTCCTTTAGCCAAAACTCACTTTGTAAATTTGGCGTAGAGCTTTTCCTTCCGTAGTCGCTGCAGAACGGCATTTAGATTCTTAACATGAGTTTCCTCATCTTTGGAATAGACTAGTATATCATCAATGAATACTATTACCGATGTATCCAACATGTCATGGAAAACCCGGTTCATAAGTTCCATAAAGGTTGCTGGTGCGTTTGTCAATCCAAAAGACATGACCAAAAATTCATAATGTCCATATCTGGTCCTGAATGTTGTCTTGGGAATATCACCATCCTTAATCTTCAGCTGATGGTAGCCTGACCAAATATCAATCTTTGAGAACACTTTGGCACCTTGCAACTGATCGAACAGGTCATCAATCCGAGGCAATGGATACCGATTCTTGATTGTCAGTTTATTCAGTTCTCGGTAGTCTATACACAAGCGAACGCTACCGTCCTTCTTCACGAATAATACTGGCGCTCCCCATGGTGATATGCTAGGTGAATGTAACCCTTGTCCAGCAGTTCTTGTAATTGTACTTTTAATTCCTTCAGTTCAGTAGGAGCCATTCTATAAGGTGCTTTCGATACTGGTGCGACTCCAGGTATAAGATCTATAACAAACTCCGTGGCTCGATCGGGTGGTAATCCTGGTAGTTCTTCAGGAAATATGTCTGGAAAGTCACGCACGACATCAATATCCTCCATTCGTGGTGCTTCTTTGGTAAGGTCAACCACAGATACTAAATATCCGACTGCTCCTTTCTCAAGGCACTTCTTAGCCTTTAGCGCCGAGAGTATGAGCTTTCGTTTACGGGGAAGTTTGGTTCCCGTAAAACTGAACTCTGCTCCTTTCTTGTCTTTAAATGTCAGTTTCTTTTCGACACACAATAGGCTTACAGAATGCCGAACTAACCAGTTCATTCCCAAGATAATGTCATAGTCTGCCATCTCAAGTTGGATCAAGGTTGCATCCAAGGTTTTTTCATCAATAAGCACTGGACATGATCCATAACCTTTTTCTAACTCCACTTCTAATCCCATAGGTGATCATACAAGTAGTTTGTAGTCTAAAGATTTAAGGGGTAGGTTTAACTTCTTTCCAAACGTCACAGATATAAAGGAATGAGTAGCTCCTGAATCAAAGAGTACTCTGGCGGGAATGCCATTAATAGGTACGATACCTGTGAATTGTTTTGGTTTAGTCTACAAGCTCATGAAATGTAATACAACTAACAAACAAAAAAAATGTAAGTCATACCTGTAACCACATCAGATGATGCGGCAGCATCCTCGGATGTAACCGCGTATACTCGTCCTTGATGTAGTTGCTTCTTGGGCTTAGGACGTTCCCTTGCTATATGTCCCACTTGGTTGCAGTTAAAACATTTTATCTTCAGTAATTGGCTTCTGTTGTTGTTGAACTACGGGGATAGTCTTGGTTGCAGCGGTAAAGCCTTGAGCACAGAAGGGTTTGAATGTCTTGTTGTTCCCTCCATTATAAGAATTTCCAGCTAGCCTTTTGATACCTCTGTTTTGCATGAAATAACTCTCCTTCTGGCTCGATTCTATAACTCGAGCAATTTGTGCCGCTTCATTATAAATTTTCTTTTCATGTCCTAGAACGTGCTCACGGATGCTTCCCCAAAGTCCCATGGCGAACCTTCGGGTCTTTGTGTTTTCCTCTTGCATACTAGTGGGTGCAAAGAAGAACAGCTCCTCATAACGCTGTTGGTATGCATCCACGGTCATGTGTCCCTAATATAAACTCAGGAACTCTCTTTCCATAGAATCTCTGAAACTTCTTGGAAAGTACTTCTCAAAGAACACCTCCTTATAAATATCCCAAGTCAGTTGGGCATGCTTTGTAAATAAATACGTCCTGGTAGACCTCGACCAATGGTGTGCATCTCCTTTCAGCATAAAGGTGGCACACAACACTTTTTCTTCTTCATTTAATGTCATCATCATAAAGTTTCTTTCCATTTCGTCAACCCAGTGTGCCGACCATAAAGGGTCTGCTGGCTTGCCATTAAACTCTCTGGGTTTCAGTTTTAGAAAACGCTCCACTAGTCTGGAGTGATCTAGTGGCTACGGGACATACGCTCCATACATAGGTGGCTGGTAGTGATATCCACCTTGAGCTATTTCAAGATTTGGTACTTGAGCCTGCATGATAGGAGTCTGAGGTGCGTGGGGTACTATGTTACTTCCCCCTGGTGCTGTGCTTGCCTGTCTGACTGGCATTGGAGGTGTATGTGTAGCTGGAAGAGTTATGCCTATGGCAGCTTGGATAGTAGCTTGTGCATGTTGCATCTGTTGCAGCTGTTGGGCCAAGTTCATTACGACTGTGGCCAAGTCTGTAGGTGGAGCTGGCAGATTGGTAGGATTTTCCTACCCATTTATGACGGACGATGCCGTGTTCATGTTCCCCTGTGTTTCTGGGTGTGTCTGGTTATCTTGCCCCACAGGTGGTAGTGGTGGGATAGAGTTACGGCTCTGTCCGGTTGCTCTGCGTCCCGCCATTAATTAATCTGATAGTGAAATTGTCTAAAAAATCATTGAACACGAGAGACAATCATTAATTTCTTCATTCTCATATTTTAAAATCACTAAACATTTTAAATTTCAAATTTTTTAGATCATTCTGTCGAAAATGTGGTGTTTTCACTATAGGGTCGATGGTGGGGGTCGATGGGTGTCCGACCCTCAGTATTCGACCCTGGGAAATCACCCATTCTTCCCGAGAGCCGGGGGTCGATGGGGGGGTCGGAGTATGTCCGACCCAGAGTGCGCCCCTGGTTCTCTGTCAGGTTACCGAGAGCCGAGGGTCGATGCGGGGGTCGATTGTTTTAATCGAAGTTTTCGACCCTCGGACTAAAAATCTGATTTTTAAGTCCGATTCAAAGTCCATTTCTCATTCTTTCTTCTCCGCTTCGACTCAGCTCGTCCCTCTAAGTTCCTACAGTGACAACTCTGATCCGTTAGTGGTTTGCACTCCTTGTTTCTTCGTCTACACCTCCGCTACAGGTATTTCTTCTACCTTTTCATGTTTTTAGGTTTCTTAACCTAGGTTTTTGCTCGTTTATCTTGTATTTTTCAAATTAAACTTTTTCCAATCATAAAAATTCAATTTTTATTGGGGACTTTTGTTGTTGGTGACTCGAGGATAAGCACTCAAAAATATTCGAGTTTCATCGGTTGGTTATCGAGAAACTCAAAATTTTCACTTTTTGCCCTAATTTTGTCGAAATTCTGAATTTCTTGAAATTTCTTACAATTCAATCTAATTAGTTGAAATTTCCGACTGTTTGAGTCTCACAAGATAATTTAGGATCTATGTAAGTCCTCTTGCCCACGCGTATGGGTGAAAAGTGAGGCTTTTGACTAATTTACATCGTCATTATGTTGAAATCTCGGATTTTTCCTCTCTACTAACCCATTATTTGTTTTTCTTTCTATTTGCTGATACTATGGCTCGTACCAAGGTACCCAGAGTTTGCGACCGTCTTCACTTCCGTTCCAATGAAGTCTAGACACATTATGCCCACTACGCTTGCAAGAAGGTAGAGGGAGGCCGCAAAGTGGACTTGGCTAGCTTAGCCTTGTTCAATGTAGAGAGAGCCTTTGGTGATATGGGATGGCTCCCTATCATCACTTATGATGTGTGTACCCGTCCTGACTTGAGTATGCCAGTTCTACTGTAATCTCCAGGTGGTGGGAGATTACAATGATGTGGAGAGGGGAGGTGAGCTTCGCATCACGAGCTACGTCAAGGGAGTTGGCGTTTCATTTGATTATCGGCAGCTGGCCGACTTGTTGGGCATTTCCTATGCTGGCCCCATGGTGTTCTGTGCTCCTAGAGAGCCCCAGTTCTTTTCCCTACAGATGAGGGCTGAGATCGATAGCCAGCTCATCAGACCTGATCACTGGCAGATGAAAGCGAGTTATCTACGTTTAGATCCACAGGTATACTATAAGATCATCCAGCATAATCTGATACCGCAGAGTGGACATTACGAGAGGATCTCCCAGTTGACCCAGTATCTATTACACTGTATATGCACTAGGCAGCCGTCTGCCTTCCCTACATCATTATGCGTACAATGATCAGTGCCACGTTGCCCAGTCACACTGGCAACCTTCCTTATGGACGCATGATCACTACCTTGCTTACCCGCCTGGGGGTTGACTTAGTGGATGAGAAGATTCAGGAGAAATCCTTCTCATCGCCTCTAGATTGCGAGGCTATCTGCAAGATGGGCATGCGGGATACCCAGGTCACTGATGAGGAGAGGAACGCGATTGTGCGCCCTCGCACTCGAGTGGAGATGGCTGATGCTGAGGCTGCAGCAGCAGCCGCTGGAGCAGGGGTTCATGGGGATGATAACGATCGATTGTACATGGATGTAGATGCCATACCTCCTCCATCACCTACTCATGCTACTAGAGTTGGTCCGTCTTCTTCAGCTGGTCCTTCGCATGCAGCTGGTCCTTCGTATACTCCATCTGATGACATGATGAGGATATTGCATGAGATACGAGAGGCTCAGCGTATGTCTGACCTGAGGATGGGAGAGCTTCTAGAGGCTCAGCACTCATCCGATCAGCGGGTGGGAGAGCTTCTGGTTGCTTAGCGCGTATCGGATCAGTGGATGGGAGAGCTGAGGGATGCTCACTGTGTGACTGACCAGCGGGTGGCTGATCTCACAACTAGTCTCCAGACGACCCAGACTAAGATAGCTTGGTTGACCAGAGTCTACGCTGAGGACTATGATAGAGACCGTGAGGCACCGCCTCCCCCATCACCTCCAGCTTCTTGATGTACTTCTTTTATTTTTCTTTTTGTACTTCAGAGTAACTGTCCAGACAGTGGACTGTACTCTTCTTTAATCATATATATATATAAACGTTTGTTCTTCCTTTTGGTTGTATATAAATTTATTTCTCATTTAATAGATGCATTATTCTCTTTCAATTTAGTCTCAAACAACACAGGTGTTTATGGTGTGTTATTATTACATCTTTTAAATTTTTTATCCTATCTCAGTTCACGACCTTTTGTGGAAGTATACGGTTTCACAGATAAAGCCTGAGATGCTCTGATACCAAGTTGTCACACCCCAATTCTGTACTATTCAGAACGGTGTGATGAACCGCTATAAACCAACGGTTCAACCAGAATCTCTAATAGACGGTATCCATTAAAAATAAACCATGCACATCCACAACCATAATCAGAATAAATACACAATAGCGGAAGTCTTATAGTAAATGAACTGAGCATTCTAGCTGTAATAATCATAATTAAAATATCAAGTTATTGTTGTATCAACTGAGACATAAATAAATAAAATACCAATTATATCCCTTTATAAATTCAAATAAAATCCTAATAGAATACGCATGAGTTGCACTCGCATGAGGGGTCATGCGCATCCTGTAAGTCTTCAGCTTCTATTGCAGCAACACGCGCATACACCGGATCATTCATATAATCTGAAACTGTAGTACCTGCATCATCAACTAAAAAAATTATTCGACGTCGAGAGGGTGAGCACACATCATGGCTCAGTGAGCAAACAAAACAATGCAATAAACATATGCATGCACTCAATTCATATCTTTGGTCTGGTAAATAAGTTGGCAATGTGCTATAGAAAGGATAGGTGGCCAAAGATCACGTTTATTGACGCCCCACCTCTATACACGAGTGTGTGAAGCCGCCCAAAGGTAACGTTTATTATCGACTCACATGCACCCAATCATGGAAAATGTACACACAAAGGTCACATTTATTACTGTACCCGTTGCCCATACCAACATGTAAGCCTCTGCTGGCGAGGGCTCGCAAACTGGGCTCGCAACTAACCAATCCTAATGCCAATCAGTGTATCCAAGGCCTCACCCCAGCATCCCTCAATACATCCATAGAGATAGGGCTAAGGCCCCCCGGAAGAGTCAGAGACTACACGGTCTGAGACCACCTCCCCTCATACCCTACGACGTAATAGTTCTGCTAAGGTAATGGTGATACGACGATGTTAGTGAACAAGACTTGAGTTAGAGATAGAGCTAGAGTGTTGAGGCCCCGCCTATGACACCTCTCCCTGATACTCGCTCGCATCAAGCACACCAACCACACACATACATCCACATGCCTATTCCTATCATCATCATCATCATCACATTATAAACAATAATTTAAATATGCATGAACAATAATAATAGAAATATTAGATGACATGTTGAATGCACATAACAATCATACACACATAAATCAATCATGGCATTGGACTCAAGAGTAAAATAGTTTATTATTAACCAATTAATTTAGGTCTTGTTTCCTCACCTTTACTTGATCGTTGGTCCTCTTTCAAGCTTTAAGAATCAACTATATATCAATGTTATATCACTAGAAGACCTTACCAAGTCGATAGAATTTAATTAGAATTAATTCAGACTTTAAAAAGCATGCTGTTAACTGGGGGACGATGCTAGGGTCGGAGGTTCCATCGACCCTGGGTGCGACCACCCACAGTCTGGACTTCTCGAACACTGGGGGTCGATTATCAGGGTCTGGTAGGGTCGATTAGCCATCGACCCCCGTGCAACCCCCTATGGGTTTAGTCAATTTTTCCTACTACAGTCCATTCTTTATGTTTAGGTTCCTATGGCTTACTTCTACAATCCATTCCACACATGTTTTATGGCCTAGAACCGTAGTTCACTCACCTATATGACTTTAATGATTTCCCCCATGGTTTTCCATGAAAACCTAACCATGGGTGGATGATTTAGGTTTCTCCTAATTCATTCCCTCTTTTCTATCTATTCTAAGGTCTGTAGAATTACATGGAGATAGTATCCATACTTGAGAATTAGGCTTGTTTCTCTGAAGCCTTCTCTTTGATCTTCTTCTCCACTTTCCTTCTCTTCTCTTTCTCTTCTCCTTCTCTTCTCTTTCTCTCAATCCAATTAGGGTTCTAAAAGGAGTGAAAGAGGCTTAGGGACGTCTTATTTATAGAGTAGAAACTCCCAAAATAAGTCTCATTAAGATTAGGAAGGAATCCCATTGAAATTTGGAAAGTTTCCAAATCACGGTTTCTATCGGCAGACTAGGGGTCGATGAGGGGGTCGGAGATCCCGTTAACCCCTGGTTCTTAAAATGTCCGACCCCCGATATGAAACTCAAGGTCTGACTTTTATATTGGGGGGGTCCGACCCTACCTTGTTGGGTATGCGACCCTCCCCCTATTTTTAGTGTTTTTGGGTCAGTTTAATACCTGGGATTGCGATCTCCCTCACGCACTTGATCCATTTGGCTCGACCATGATGGGTAGACCTGGTTCAAGGTGGTAAGACCGGGTTAGTTCGATACGGGTCTTACAGCTAATGCAGATCATCAAGAATTCTTCCTCGTCAGTTTAATATTGGGATAATTACTTTCAATAGGAATTTGCAGAAGCCTGGTGGTAACCAAAGTCCTCTCTCCTATTTACCCCCCAAGAAAAAAAACCAAAGTCCTCTCTCGAATCCGAAGAGCCCTGCTAAAGTTGTGTTGAGCCCCATTTTTCTAGCTCATTTGGTCCCCTTGTACTCTCCTGTAGTAGTGGGAGATGCTAATGCTACGGCGGATGGTGTAGATGATCTATACCCTCCTCTAAGTAAGTCCTCTAGGTGTCCTCTTTTCCTCCTACACACTTGCAACCTCAAATTGGCTTGGAAGGGGGACTTTCTGACGATAGGGATCAAACCAAGGAAAGTGCTTTTGATCCTTGGGAAAAAGTATATCAAATTGTCTTCAAAGGGAAACTTCTACCCTGAGAAGGAGTTCCAAAACTAGAGTGCAACCCGAGCGATTCCTTTCTATGCTGGATCTTCATGTGGCCCCTAATAAAGTTTCTCAATTCGTTTGAGCTTACGCTTCGGTCCCAGGCTTGGTGTGATTTTTTTTTTTTTTTGGGTCTTTTTTGTTTTCTGTGATCCTTTTGTTACCCCATCTTGGGGGGGCTTTGGGTTTTTGTATTGAAAAATTTTCATCCACCATCCAAAAACTATGTCGAAATCTATCTACCCTCACAGGTTTCCAAAATCATCATCTACCACCCAAACATTTGACACAGTTAATCAAAGAGACCCCACCCGTTAGTAGAGCCCCGTTAGTTGATGATGTTATCACTAATTGAAAATTACTAAGACAATAATGCCCTTATTGTAATGGTAAAAGATAATTTTACTCTTACACTTATTTTACCCTACCCCCAAGTTTTGAAACACTATGAGTAAAAATCCCCAACGACACAAACCTTTCTTCCCCACCTTTTTTCTGCTCTTCATAAGCTTCACTTTTTTGCAAAAATGGCGGCAACTCCGGTGCTCGATTCCTTCAGTCTCCCCGGCAGAATAAGCATCACCCAAGAAGAGGTTTGATTCCATAAAAATTTTATTTCTTCCACGGAGACTAAGACCAAACCCTTCTTTGTTCTCTTTGTTTGCCTTGGGAACATCTTCAGAAGCCCCACTACTGAGGCTATCTTTAGGGAAATCGTTAAGAGAAGAGGGCTTGAATCCAAGTTCAAAATTGATTCTCCTAGTACAATTGACTATCATGATACCTACTTCATATTCATCGGTACTGTTAAGAATCTGGATTCACTTGAAGAAAAAAGTTCTTCTACAACCAAGAAACTTTAGGAATTGTAAATAAGCAGTTTTTCGTCGAATCCAATGTTTGGTTCCCGCTTCAAGTTCTCGGAGAGTAATACGAAATACCAGCCACAATTGTTTCAAACGAAATACCTTTTGTTACATTACTTGTAAACTCTCTTCTTCCTCCCAAACAAACCACTTCTCGAATTCCACAACTATGATTAACACCCAATGCGAGCTCAGAAAAATCAGATGGTGAATAACTGTCTGGAATCCCTAATTGTCCAGTATCATTTCTTCCTCTGCAAATTAGAAGCCCAGCTATGTTGAATCCAAACTCAAATGGCGGATAACTGTCTGGAATCCCTAATTGTCTAGTATCGTTTCTTCCTCTGCAAATTAGAAGCCCAGCTATATATGTTGAATCCACAAGCATGAGAGTCCCCTGCAACTAAGCTATACATTGAGATATATCTAAATTTATATCGCTAAATTGGTTTTCAAAATCGGTAGCAAATTCGTTATTAATCCCCCAACATCAAACCCTAGAATTGCTGCTCAGAATCTCACAAATCTGTAGCAAATTAGTTATTAATCCCCCAACTATGATTAACACCCAAGCGAGCACAAAAAATTTGAATTTTAATCTATCTTTAACCAATCCCCAGCACATTGCGACTCCAATGGTGTTCATTAAAGCGCATACATGGTCTTCCCCAACTCTAACATCCCTCAAGCTAGCATTACCGATCATGTGGATTACTTGGGGAATGAAACTGGGATTAGAAGGAGCAATGATCCAACAAAACAAAGCGAATCTGCCTGAAATCAAGCCACAGAAGAAATTGCGACCACCTAAGATCACTTCGAAGGAAATGTTGGGAATTATCTCCATCGACGGTCAGAATTCTCTCCATCGACGGCAACGGCGCTACAGATGGGACCCTAGCCTGGAAAATAGAGGAAGGGTAAAAATTTTCCAATAAACAAAAAGGGTTTAAAAGTAATTTGGATTGTTATCTTTAAAGGGTCAAATTAGTAATTTTATCTCATTTTAATGTCTTACAGTTTCAAATAGAGAGGGTAAAAATGTGTAATCACATTTTCAGTCAAGTACGTCAGTTTAATGGGGCCGATTGAAGTTTCTGAAAACCATTAGGCAGTAAATCGATTTTGACATAGTTTTTGGGGATTAAATGAAATTTTTTTCTTTTGTATTTAATGTTGTTAGGGCCCTTCCCCCTCCTTTGGGGAGGTTCCCTGAGTGGCCCCACCCTTTAAGAGGATCCATTGTATCCTTTTATTCTCGCCTTTTTTTTGGGAAAAAGACAGTTACCTCCCTTGTAACTTACCTTAATGACAGTTGAACACCCAAATTTTAGGAAAAGACAAACGGCCCAAATTTTTAACGGTGCTAAAGTTATATTTTTTTACGGACAACTCTACCCTTGAGCGTTTTATTAGTTTAAAAACCTATTAATGTTCAAAAGACTGGATCCAAATCGTCTCGGGTTGAAGTATCAACAGGAGACCCGGCTGGCGCTGCTAGATGCAAAACACCTGTCTTACTTTCCATCCTACTGTCACGAAACTGCAGCATATGAAAAGTCATTCGTGAGCGTGGAGCATGGTATTAAATGGCCATTTTGAAAAAAAGAAAACCCACTCCTACAACTCGTCATCTTCCTCGCGGCTGGTCTGCCTGTCTCTTCTCTCCAATTCAAGTTTGGTTTCTCTTATTGCATCCGAAGATTTGGGTTTTCTTCTCTTCGACTCTGGCGACTACAGTCATGTTTCGTTCTATTTCGTTGGCAATTTGAAAAGGAAATTCCCAGCTCGTTATGTTCTCCCCAAACTGCAGTCTTAAAATTCTGAAAAAGTGCAATCTTAAAATTTCGGAGCATCTTTTTCCATTCAATTCGGAAAAAATCATAGTCTTAAAATTCTACCTCTCAAGTCTTGAACAAGACTCAAAAACTACAGAAGACGAAGCCTACTCTTCAGAGGCGTGATATTCTATTATGGGTTTTAGGATTTTTTTTTTTCATTATAAAGGTACTTGTATTTAGTTTAATGGTTTTACATGAATTTATTATATTTGTTGAATTTGGAAATTTGTTTACTGATTAGAGAACGAGAGCCAAGAGCGATTTGGTTTCTTTTTTCTTTTTTTTCGTCAATCACCATTTAAGTTAATTTTTTCATTAAGGAAATATTGGACTCTCACCGTTAGCATCTAATGGAATATTCCTAACAACGTGAGTCTATTTATATTTTAATAGTGTTTTTAGGGGAGGTAACTAGTTTTTTTCCTTTTTTTTTTTTTAATAAAATAGTCTAAGTAAAATAAAAACAAAAAAAAAAAAAAAACAAAACTATGAGACAAAATTCGGATTTTTGACAATAGGAAAATCCATGTCAAAGATAGTGATAGATTCGGAAGAGAAATAGAGAGAGAGAGAGAGAGCGCTATTAGTATTCTCGATTTTGAAATTGTATAAAAGCTTTCTCCATCTTAAAAATAAAATGGCTTTCATGACCATAGAGGCTGTAATTTCATTTAGGCTGAGTCACAGTTTACAGCTGCAAGTACTAAACTACCAAACTCTACTATTATTGACATCCAACAATTTTGAATCCCCAACATTTTTGTCTTTTGGTATGAGTATCCTACATGCATCTATTCAGCATGCATCCTAAAATTGATTTCATTATTCTTAGGTATCCAGGCCTGCAACAAGAAGTAGACAACAAAGAGAACCGAAGGAACAATCAACACTTAAAGCCAAAAATACAGATTAAACCTAGGACCAACTTTCTTTTGTGTTTGATTAACTTACCTGAGATTTTCTTCGAACAATGCTTTGCCACAAGAGATGTCTCCACACAGGGATCGCAAAGAATTGGTCTATCCGGCCGAGATACGTAGTCTCTGAAAACAATTAAGCGAGTTTTGATTTAAGTCGAGTTTTGATTTTACTTGCTATTTTGGTTGGGAAATAAAAGAAAAACTTCAAGGTATAAGTAAAATTAATTTTACATTACTGTAAAATATATTTTTTTTGACAACCAAACATATAAAATATTTTCTTTGCAAAATAATTTACTTCCTTACAAAAATTTGCATTCCTTGACAACCAAACAAAACCGTTGTTTCATAAGATCCTAAGTTAGCTGCTTTTGTTTTTCTTTTTTTACCCCTTGTTACGAGGCTTGGGTGTCAATTTTGGAATCAAACCAGTAGTCTAAATTGAATCGGCCTGAATTATCCAAAATCGACTTGGATCGGTCCTTAGTTAATGTGTACAGTGCAGCCCACCCAATCCAAACATCTTAATGAACATGTTTCGATTAGGCCTTACAAGGCTCGACATCAATTTGACACTGACCAAAACCAGCTCAAACCGACCCATTGACACCACTGCAGAGACTCACTCCTTAGCCTAGGTATGCTGTTTGTCCCAAAAAAAAGAAAAAAAAGGGTTCGAACTATTTTCTTTTTTTAATTCTAACTAAACTAATGATGGGGGAAAATGTATAAAGATAGTTTCCAGACAATCTATGATTGATTGAATCTCTATATAACATGAGTTTAGTGGAAATTCAAACTGATGTGAGTTGGCTCATAGGATTTTTATTAATCCTAATAAAACTCATTTCAATAAATCCCATATGGCCGGAAAATAAAATATATTTGAGTAATAACATAATCAAATAAAATAAATGGGACATACCTCTTCGTAGAATATTGATTTCCGCCCTTGTCTTCTAATTGATTCCCAACAGAGATCTTCTACAGTCTCCTCTCCCTTAGGTATGGGTCCTTTTTGTTTTCACGCAGAGAGAGACTATAGAGACCTTGCTTCATATTTATAATCATTGGATTTCAAATCTATTCCAATCCCATAATGGAATAGATTTGGTTTATAATTGGTAAGGGATAATCAATCAAACTTTGATTGGATTCCCACCAGTCATAATAGACAAGTAAGATAATGTTGCCCATAATAATAAAATCAGAAAGATTTTACAATCTCCCACTTGGGCTACATTATTCCACAAGACTGTTAAAAACTAGTGTGGCCATGGAAATCATTAATTAAAAACCAAATTATCTCAAACCTCCTTCCTTCCAACAAGCAAACTAATGTTGAATAACAGCAGAAGATACACCTCAATTATACGGCATACAAATTTCTGTTATTACGAACATAAGTCTCCTTGTTTATATTTGACCTTGGTTTACCGCCTTTGAAACTTGACTTAATACCGCCTTTATATTTTTTGCTTAATATCGCCTTCTAAGACTTGGCTTAATACTGTTTTTTGGGTCCTAGCTTAATACTGTCTTTTGTGTTCTGGCTTAATACTGCCTTCTGAGACTTGGCTTAATACTGTCTTTTGGATCCTGACTTAATATTACCTTTTGGGTCCTGGTTTAATACTACCTTTTGTGTTCTGACTTAATACTGCCTTTTGTATTCTAGCTTAACACTGTCTTTTATGTTCTGGCTTAATACTACCTTCTGTATTCTGGCTTAATACTGCCTTTTGCATTCTGGCTTAATACTACCTTCTGTATTCTGACTTAATACTGCCTTTTGCATTCTGGCTTAATACTGCCTTTTGTGTTCTGACAAGTTAAATAAAGCTTTCATTCAGACTAGCAAGAGTACAAATGCTAAATCATGAAAAGAAACAATGGTATTAATCACTATGTCCATAAAAACCACAGACGAAACAATACAATCAAGTATCAATGTAAATATATGGTTTTTACAAAATTAGATCAAAAGATTCAACTATGTCCATGCTAGAAACATGATCCTTGAAGATTCCCACTGGTAGAGCTTTTGTCAATGAATCAGCAACCATATCTGCCGTCGAGATCCTTTTTACAATGATGTGATTATCATCAATTTTTTCCTTTACTAACAGATACTTGATATCAATATGCTTTGAAGCACCAGTCCTCTGATTATTTTTAAAGCAAGATATAGCTGACTGATTATCACAATACACTAATAATGGTCTGGAGATGATTTCCACAGTCTTCAAACCAGAAATAAAATTCCTCAGCCAGATTGCCTGCTTCGTGGCTTCGAACAATGCCACGACCTCTGCCTCCATAGTAGAAGATGCTAAAATTGTTTGTTTCACACTCTTCTAGGAAATAGCTCCTCCAGCCATCATGAAAATGTATCCTGATGTAGATTTCCTGTCATCAGGGCATCCACTGTAATCTGCATCAGAATAACCCACAATCTCAAGGGTATCATTACTGCCATAGGTAAGCATATAATCTTTTGTCCTCTGTAAATATTGCAAGACTTTCTTCACAGTTATCCATTGAGCCAAACCTGCATTTCACTGAAAACGTCCCAAAACACTCACTGCAAAAGCGATATCAGAGTGAGTGCAAACCTATGCATACATAAGGCTTCCTACTGAAGATTTCTAAGGCTTATCAGTCATAGATCTTCTTTCAATCTCATTCCTAGGGCACTGGGTCTTGTTTAACTTGTCTCCCTTGCTGATGGGTGCCTCACCAGCTGAACAGTTTGACATATTGAATCTCTTGGGTATACGATCAATATAGACCCTTTGAGATAATCGCAATAGTCTATGCCTTCTGTCACGACTGATTTCAATACCCAGGACTAAAAAAACCCTCACCCATATCTTTCATTTCAAAGTTCTCTGACAGAAATTGCTTGGTCTTTGCAAGCAAACCCAAATCATTACTGGCAAGCAAAATGTCATCTACATACAACATCAGAAAAATGAACTTGCTCCCACTGATTTTGTGATAAATGCATTGATCAATAGCGCTCTCAACAAAACCAAAAGAGGATATAATCTAGTGGAACTTTAGATACCATTCTCTAGAAGCTTGTTTGAGACCATAAATGGATTTGTTGATCTTATAAACCATTCCTTCCTTGCCTTGTACCTCAAAACCTTCTGGTTGGTGCATGTAAACTTCCTCGATCAAGTCTCCATTCAAAAAGGCTGTTTTGACATCCATCTGATGTAATTCTAGATCATTATGAGTCACAAGAGCCATAATATCTTTCAAGGAATCCTTCGAGGAGACTGGAGAAAATGTCTCCTTAAAGTCAACTCCCTCCCTCTGTGTGAATTCCTTAGCTACTAGCCTGGCCTTGAGCGCTCAATTCTTCCCCTGGAGTCACACTTAGTCTTGAAAATCCATTTGGAGTCTATGGGTTTATAAGAATCAGGTAAATCTACAACCGTCCAAACACCGTTGTTAGCTATGAATGACAATTCATCTTTCATAGCTTCTAATAGAGCTATTCATGGCATCCTCAAAACTAGAGGGATCTATTGCTTGACCAATGTCAAACTCTCCTTCAGTCAAGTATAAAATGTAGTCAGAGGAAATAGCACTCTTGCATTGTCTAGTGGATCTCCTGACCACCTCTTTAGGTTCTGTAATCAACACTGGTGTCGTAGGTGGATCAGGTACCTCAGTCCCCATAAATTCCTCCGCCATTGGTGGGACCAAGGGATGCATAACTGTAGGCACAATAGTGCTAGGAATCACTGAATTAGGAAATACAAGGACTTTATCAAATTCCAAGCTTCTTGGTTCTACTAATTCATAGGAGTCTTCAATGAACTTGGCATGAGCAGTCTCAACTATCCGATTGGTAGAACTGGGACAGTAAAATCTAAATCCCTTGGATCTAGTAGGATAGCCAACAAAATGGCAACTGATTGTCCTTGGATCCATAACTTTTTGATGAGGATTATATAACCAGGCTTCTGCTCTGCATCCCCAAACATGTAGATGATTCAAGCTCGGTTTTCTACCAGTCCATAGCTCAAAATGTGTTTTGGGAACAGTTTTACTTGGCACCATATTGAGTATGTAAGCGGCAGTTTTTAGAGTCTCCCCCCATAGAAAATTTGGAAAATTGGTGTTAGTTATCATACTTCTCATCATATTTTTTAGAGTCTTATTCCTTCTTTCGGCAACTCCATTTTGTTGAGGGGTTCCTAGCATGGAATATTGAGCAATAATGCCATGCTCTTGTAAGAACTTGGCAAAAGGACCAAGGTGTTAGTAGAATCACCTGGCTTACCATAATATTCACCTCCTCGATCTGATCTAACAACTTTTATCCTTTTTGACAAAAAATTCTCCACTTCTATTTTGTAAATCTTAAAGACATCCAATGAACTAGATTTGTCACCCAACAGGTAGACATAATCATATCTTGAATAATCATCAATAAAGGTAATAAAATATCGATGACCTCCAATGGAAGGAGAGGAAAAAGGACCATTGATGTCAGTATGAATTAGCTCCAACAAGTCATTGCTGCGAACCGACTTCTTCTTCCTGTTTCTAGTCATTTTTCCCTTGATACAGTCCACACAGACAAGCATATCATCAAACTATAAAGGTTTTAGAATTTCATCAATAATAAGTCTTTTCATACGCTCCACTGAAATATGTCCTAAACGTCTATGCCAAAGAGTAGAGGATGACTCATCCAGCATAGGACGTTTAGAAGACACATTCAAAACCATAGAATGTGCTAAATTCAATTGATATAAACCATTCACTACCATTCCATTTCCAACTATAGAAGAATTCAGACATAAATCAAAACCATTCTTATTAAAACTCAAACTGTATCCATTATTTACTAGTCTCGACACAGAAATCAAATTTTTCTTTATTGAGGGAACATATATAGTGTCTTCCAAATCTATAAAAAATTTTGAAGTCAGAAGCAATCTAACTACTCCAATGGCCTCCACTGCAACTCTCACACAGTTCCCTACAAACACACTAACCTCATCCCTGCTTGGTGCTCTCCTGCTTAGAAACCTCTGCAAGGAATGGGTAACATGAATGGATGATCTAGAGTCAATCCACCAAGAATCTACAGGAGCATCAATCAGAAAAGACTCAAAACATACTAGAGATAGATGAGTACCAGATTCTTTCTGCTTATTTAACCAGGCATGTCTGTCTCGACAATATTTCTTCATGTGTCCCTTCTTTTTGCACTAGAAGCACTCCACGCCATTCAAGTCTTTCTTGTCATCATTTCCTTTTTGAGGCATATGTTTTATCATAGGGTTTTCCATTTCCCTTCTTGAAAAACTTTTTCTTCTTCTGAGGTCCTACACCTCCATTTCCCTTTCCCTTTTTAGTAAAAGATTTGTGCTGAACTAAATTGCACTCTCAGGTTTCTTCTTTTTCAATCTATCCTCTTCTTGAGAGCAAAAGGAAATCAGATCGTCCAAACTCCAATTGTCTTTCTGAGTATTGTAAGATACATGAACCTGACTATATTCATTTGGGAGAGAAGTCAATGCAAGATAAACCAGAAAATCATCATCCAAAGAGGTTCCTAGCCCCTTTAGTCTTTCCCTTTTTGCAACCAATTCCAGTATGTATTCTCAAATACTTCCATTTGCATCAAACCTTGCTCCAGTTAAGGCTGCCATCAGACTAATTTTGAGACTTTTACTTGTCACATTAAATTTCATCTGTATCTCTTTCATATATTCTTTGGAAATATCTTTCATCTGAATACTACAACGAAGAGATTCATAAATGGAATTTTTCATCAGGATTAGGATTTTCGATTAGAAGCTTCCCACATCTCCATTTTTAAAATCTCAGCGGGAGAGCTCTCAAGAGTAATAGGAGCAGGTTTTTCCTCTCTGAGAGCTAAGTCCATATCCGACATGCTAAGTTGGGTTTCCACTACCTCATACCATTTTTGGTAATTCGAACCAGTCAACACAGGTAGAGAGGCTAATACATTTGCAGGTATCGACATTCTAAGATAAAATTTACTATATGAGTTTACATTTAAAACATATATGCAATTAATATATCCAACACTGATATGTATATCAAGGAAATAAATAAATCATTAAACTACAGCAAAATGGAGGTCATTATTTCCCCTTCCTAAGAGTCAACCGCACTACACACTTATCCTTTGGAATAAGCATACACTGGTCCTCTTAGATATCCAGGCAAAACCGCCAAGGAATGATGGCTTCGACAAATTTTATCACCTTTGAGTGATTGAAAAATCCTCAGCCGAACATCCTTAATAAGTAATTTTTTTCTTAAGAGTCAACCGCACTACACATTTATCCTTTGGGATAAGCATGCACTGGTCCTCTTAGATATCCAGGTAAAACCGTCAAGGAATGATGACTTTAGAAAATTTCATCACCTTTGGGTAAATGAAAAACCCTCAGCCAATCATCCTTAATAAGTGAGTGCATGTAACTAACATAACTGGACAATGCCACATTTGGGTGTGCATCATCAGGCTTAACTACTTTTGCATAAAATAAAATAAAATTCTTGAATTTTTAGACATAACCATACAATAGGTATGCCACTTTGGTGGGTTTTACTCAATTATACAATTATATTTGTAAATTATGATATATAGTCACATAGAATATGATTCAAAAATTGAAAACATGAAATTATGTCCAACAAACCAATATAAACATGCACATTACTCATCTAGTAATCATCTCATCATTTAAAATTACAAAAACCTTATAAAATACTCTCAAAACTAGCATTTATTCAATTACTATAGATTTGGGATTCCATAAATGACACTACAAATATACCAGAATGAAGATAATAATTAAAGAAATTCAACGGAAAAAATTTCAGGTCAAACGGACCCTTAACGCGCCCTCACGCTCCGATTAAAGTCGGCGCGTGGGATCACTTGACTGTGATCCAAACAGGGCCCAAGGTCTGAACCGATTTCGGGCTTGGTTCAGTATAACCGGTCTAGGTTTGGTCCGATTTTCTCCAACTCCAGTCCGAAATAGGACCGGGTTAACCCGGTCCAACCAAGACGGGTCATGATCGGGTCTGGTTAACCCGATTCCATCTTATTCGGGTCGAAATACCACCCGGGTTGGGTTGGCCCGATTTTATTTGTAGTCGGGTCTGTGTTTGGTTCGGATCAGGTTAACCCGATCCAGCTACCTGGATCAGGGTTCTGACATCGGGTCGGTCTCGGGTCAATCGGATTTGATTCGTACCGGGTCTGCGTTTGGCCCAGATTGGGTTAAGCTGACCCAGGTTACCTGGGTCGAGGTTCTGACACTTGGTCAGTCTCGGATCAACCCGGTCGCCCTCCCCCCCCCCCCTTTTTTTTTTTTTAATCCAGCAAGTGAATCTCACTCGCTTCTTTCTCTGGCACATGATGGTGCGTCCGGTGGCCGGTGACGGAAATTTTTATATCGCCATGATTGTCTCACGGAGATCTACACATTGATATATTTTTCTTGTAATTTTGACGGTCGAAAAAATATCCTATTATTTTAAATCTCTTCCATTTCACCAAAAATTAAAATGGGAACCAAAAAGAATTTTCTCTATGTTTCAATGGATTCATTCATGACGTTTCAATACTCAATGATTCTAAATCCATGTGGGATGGCTCTGATACCACTATAGGATTTTTATTAATCCTAATAAAACTCATTTCAATGAATCACATATGGAAAATAAAATACATTTGAGTAATAACATAATCAAATAAAATAGATGGGACATACCTCTTCGTAGAATATTGATTTCCGCCCTTGTCTTCTAATTGATTCCCAATAGAGATCTTCTACAGTCTCCTCTCCCTTAGGTATGGGTCATTTTTGTTCACGCAGAGAGAGACTATAGGAACCCTGCTTCATATTTATAATAATTGGATTTCAAATCTATTTCAATCCCATAATGGAATAGATTTGGTTTATAATTGGTAAGGGATAATCAATCAAACCTTGATTGGATTCCCACCAGTCATAATAGACAAGTAAGATAATGTTACTCATAATAATAAAATCAGAAAGATTTTACAATTCAATCACAAGTTTTTTATTAAAATAAAAAGGATCTTTTTTTTTGTTGAAAAAAAAAAAAAAAAAAGAACTCAATAAAATCACAAGTTGTATGTATGGGTGGACTTATAGTTATTTTTATATGATTACAGGATACTGAAGTCCCAAGAGCATACTGCAATTAACAATGCTAACACATGGATTAGTTTTCTCAAAATTGCAGTTCTATGACAAAGTTAAAGAGCATGGTTCAAAGGATCAGATTAGAATCGGTGGAACTGATCGATTTGAATTGGATTCAACTGACCCCATAATGTTTGATCCTCAAAACTCATTTTGGAATTGGGCATAAATGGACATAGATCTAACCCCCCTTTCTTTTTTTTTTTCTTTTTTTTCATTTTTCCTTCTTTTAGTATGTAAATTTTTTTTTCCCATTTTTTCTTCTTTTGGTATGTAAATTTTTTTTTCCCATTTTTCCTTCTTTTAATATGTAAAATAACAAAAAAGAAAAATCAATAAAACTTATCTCTTGTAGTTAGATCTACAAGATTTTTAATTAAAACTCAAAAAATCAAAGATCTGTGAATATCTTTGGCTCTTTTTTTCTTATTTTAGTTTCTAGAGTTTCATAAATCCTGTGCCTAATTTTGAGTTTTTAGTTCTTATTAAAAGCTGATCACTTGCCAACCCCATATTTTTTCTGTTAAACAAAGTAAGAAAAAAATATTTGTATTTAAAAATAAAATTTTATTTTTAAAATTATAAACCATATACTTTGGATGTGTTGCTTGACACAAGTAGTATTGTTTTGTGTTGTTTGATACAGATACCACAACATGCTATGACAGATGGCATGTTTTACCTATTGAACAATGGATAAAGATGAAATGATCAATCCCAACAACTAATATTGATAAGCATATCACATACTTAGAAGATAAAGTTAAAAATATAATTGTTATTCTTGGAGATGAAAATTTGTTATTCCTAAAATCCTCTGTTTTCCACTCATTTATTCAATGTGGGACTGATTAGGGTTTATGACAGTATTAAATACTAGGTTATAAATCCATGTAGCCCGAATTGTTTTTCTCTCTGCACCCATAAGCATTAAGAAGAACATAAAATTCCTCTGTGGATTATGAAAGATTGTGATCAAAACTTCTAATTAAATGGTAGAAATCAATCTTCAATGCACGAATATATTTTTATGATTGTGAATTATATTATATTTCTATTGCATTTTAGATCTATGTATAAATTATTAGGATTGAAATAAAATACAAAAAAGTCAAACACCGGGCACCCAATTATTTTATTAATAAAGATGGCCTTAGTTTTCTGTGACTCGAGAAATTATGTTTATGCGTTATTGGTGTAAAAGGAAGGTTGCGTGCCCCAAATTTCATTTTGTTAGATTTCCACAAAAAGTTAAAAGGGAATTTCATCTCTTCTGAAACATATATTGATCCATCATCAGATATTTGAGGCCCACCAGAATATAGACCAAAGAACATTCACTTTGTGGGTGGTGGACCATTTCTTTTTAGGAAAAGGGTTTCTGTCCGATTGTGTGGCTCCTCTATCAGTAAGGGACTAATGAGAGTGCCAAGCACATGCATTGAACTAGAACGGGTAGAGTGGTCATTTCATTTCTCCTGTGTTTGGGCACCGGTATACACAGCTAGACATGGGTCTTTTTCCCTTCTTTTTAATTAATGCTTACAAATCATTTGACCGTAAACACTTCCCATGGAGCCACACTGGGTATTTCGGTGTATATATATATATATATAGGGTTCGCTATAAATATATAGCGATGGTTCTCTCTGTAACAACACGAGAAGCGTGAGGATGAGGGTTATAATCCTATTCTACATTGAAAAGGAAATATATCTCATCTCACCATGAATGTAAACAGAAAATCCTTGTTGAATCACATAAATCTTTACATTGTGTGATTATTTATTCTATTTCATTTTACTTTTTCTACATCGTATTTAAGGTTGGATTTATACACACCCCACATGCAACAACCTTCCCTGCATCTGAGCATTAGATGAAAAGGGTTGCTGATGTTACTATCATAATCTCATCCATTTTCCAATCCTATACTGATCTAATGATAAATGGTGATCATGGACTTATGGGCCATAGGGCTCTTCAGATATCTTACAGTCCTCACCCATATGGTATGTTTCCTCCTGAGATATTGTTTTAATCTAATTTGTGCATAGGAATGTGTGATGTGGGGACCAAATAAATACACATTTACGTCATTTAAGAGAGAGCAATATTAGTTGAAATTAGGAGGTGTAAATTGTTATACCTTCAGTTGCAACTGCTAAATTCTGGTGGTGGCATTTTTGAAAATTTGACTACAATAAGTGGCACTGTAAGTTACAGCAGAAAAAGAATAAAAAAATCAATCAGATTTTATTCAAGGGAAAGTCGATACCCAGGTGGGTGAGCACGCGTAGTGTTGAAGAGTTGATAAGTGATGTGATGGACCTGCTCAGGTTACGAATCCAACAACTAAAGTCCCACAATCTTAGCTGCCTTCTTCAGCAGTTGGTGTGAGTAATGCTTAACCCTAAGAGAAGGTAGGTACGAATTTTATGAGAGAGAAATGTGTGTATGTGTAAGAGAGAGAGAGAGAGAGAGAGTTACAGGTGGGCTTTAAAACTATTTGATTGGGTGGATGAGAGTGAGACATGTGTGTATGTGTAAGAGGGAGGGAGGGAAAGAGAGAGAGCCCATTAACTTAGAGGTGGGCTTTAAAACTATTTGCTTGATTACATTAACGTCTAGATTTTAGGCCCCTTTAGGCCCTCAAACACTTCTTCTCTCCCTTTTATTGTGAGGACTCTTATGTAAAGGTATTAAACGATGTGGAGATTTATAAAAAAAAATGGTGTGGTTTGGTTTCGATTTAGTGTGAAATGAATAAAATCAAAATCAAACCATTTATTAAATGGTTTTAAAATTCTTACTAAAATCAATTATTAATCAGTTTTGGTTTTTCGATTTTATGATTTTGTTGCCGGGAGGGAGAGGAAGAAAGTTAGGAACAAAGGAGAGGGAAAGGAAGGAAAGCATTAAAATAATTTTAATCATATGTCAAAGTGGACTTATGATTTAGGTATACCATGTGGAAAACATTAAAATAAAATTTATTACTACAAATATAGACCTCTAGCACTAAGGGATTAGAGTAAAAGTGTAATCAGTTTTAACAATTCCAAATAGTTGGTTTAAACAGTTTCATTTTTGAAACTAGAATATAACTGTTTAATTAAAGGGTTTCATTTTTTAAACCAGAATTGAACCATATAATAATGTGTGTATGTGTAAGAGAAAGAGAGAGAGAGAGAGAGAGAGAGAGTTACAGGTGGGCTTTAAAACTATTTGCTTGGGTGGATGAGAGTGAGATATGTGTGTATGTGTAAGAGGGAGGGAGGGAGAGATTGAGAGCCCATTAATTTACAGGTGGGCTCTAAAACTATTTGCTTGTGTACATAAACGTCTAGATTTTAGGCCCCTTTAGGCCCTCAAACACTTCTTCTCTCTCTTTTATTGTGAGGATTCTTATGTAAAGGTATTAAATGATGTGGTGATTTATAAAAAAAATGGTGTGGTTTGGTTTCGGTTTAGTGTGAAATGAGTAAAATCAAAATCAAACCATTTATTAAACAGTTTTAAAATTCTTATCAAAATCTATTATTAATCAGTTTTGGTTTTTCGATTTTACGATTTTGTTGCCGGAAGAGAGAGGAAGAGAGTTAGGAACAAAGGAGAAGGAAAGGAATGAAAGCATTAAAATAATTTTAATCATATGTCAAAGTGGACTTACAATTTAGGTATACCATGTGGAAAGCATTAAAATAATTTTAATCCTATGTCAAAGTGGACTTACAATTTAAGTATACCATGTGGAAAGCATTAAAATAATTTTAATCATATGTCAAAGTGGACTTACAATTTAGGTATACCATGTGGAAAGCATTAAAATAAAATTTATTACTACAAATATAGACCTCTAGTACTAAGAGATTAAAGTAAAAGTTTAATCATTTTTAACAGTTCCAAATAGTTGGTTTAAACAGTTTCATTTTTGAAACCAGAATCTAACTGTTTAATTAAAGGGTTTCA
This sequence comes from Protea cynaroides, assembly GCA_028583415.1. Classification (NCBI taxonomy): domain Eukaryota; kingdom Viridiplantae; phylum Streptophyta; class Magnoliopsida; order Proteales; family Proteaceae; genus Protea; species Protea cynaroides. The sequence continues at coordinate 76,206,076 of CM053276.1, read as the reverse complement.
TTTTTTAAACCAGAATTGAAACATATACTAATCGATTTCATGGTTTTGATTTAAATGGTTTGGTTCGATTTCGGTACACGGATCGATTTCATATTTGACATCCTTACTCTTTTGTAATGGAAAAATCTTGTAATTGAAAAATCTTGTTGTAACTAATGTTGATGAAAAAAAATTGTAGCCTTACCATTTTTCCTTTTAGATATTATACTGTTTGTTTTTTTTTTTTTTTTTTTGGTAGAAAGATATCATATTGTTTATTTCAATGAGAATAAATCCTATCGTTTCACACAATTACTTGAAAAATGTACAATGAGAATGACAACTTTGATAATGACAGTAATAAAAAATTGAAACTAGGGCTGCAGTAGGGCCGGGTTGGGGTGGGTTTTTCAAGACCCCAACCGTGACCCTGATTACCTTATACTTAACCCTAACCCACCCTAACCCTGCTAGGATCAGAAAACAGTCAACCCTAATCTTGACCCTGGCAAGGTTGGGCCTAACCCTGATTGACCCTGATAGGACCAGGATGGGCCAGGTTGACCCTGATTAACTTGATTCAGGGTCGGATTGACCCTAAAACATATAACAAATAAAATAAATCATGAAATTCTTAAACATAATAACATATTACAAATACATATAATAGTACAGATATGATAAATCACCAAATAACTTGAAGTTTAAGATATTAATAACAAATACAAACCAAACCAATGATAACAAATACATATAGCAATTATAGCAATTGAGTCTTAAACCCATACAAATTACATAAAATCTGATAAATAGAACTTGGCTGATTTTGATCCGAGCATGGCTGATTTTGATCCATACTTGGCTGATTTTGATCCATGCTTGACATCTGTAAAAATTATCAATCATGAAAAATGTATATATTAGTTGTTGCAAGCAATAGTTGAAAGTACATAGAAAACATATAACCTCTAAAGCTGTTGTTTCTAAGAATCTTTTCCTACTTCTTCATTCCCATCTTTCAAAGTATATTTCAAAGTTGTTGTCTCTCCCCCATTCCACCATATTCTTCAGTGGAGATGGGATGAACAGGAATAAAGTTAGCAAGTTTATGCTTGCATCGAGTCATAGCTCACATTCAGTGGAGATGACTTCCTATGTCTAAACTAGAACTAGAAAGAAAGCATTGAGTTGTGATGGACTCAACATTATTGTAGGACCACATAGTAGAGTTCACATGTTTAGATATACCTGTAAGGGGTTCACAAACCAGTTGGTAGTGGCAAATCAGACGCAACCTGAGATGTAAAGAACTGCAACTGCAAGTATGCAAAAAGGAAATCAACCTCCTGCTGATTCCAAATCACATTCTTAATCTTGAGTTATTCTAAAAATGCTTGCAGAAAAGTTACCAACAACAAAATTAAGAAACACGCAAGCAACAATAACTTATAACTGTAACATAAACTCAATCAGATTCAGAGGAGCTTAAAATCCTTCTATTCGTTGATAAAAAAATCATATATTGATGTAAATCAGAACTCCTAATAGACGAGAAATTTCTTTTATCAACAACTGAAACCCCCGAGAGAACAAAAAGATGAAGAAACAGGAAACTAGGTAAGCCCGTCCAAGCTACTATAATAAGAAGAGCTTATTGGAGAGATTATAAGAGAATCTCTCAGAACTCATAACTCAGAACTGTGAGATTATGAGTGAAATTTCTTTTGCCTTTGGAGATTGTGAGTTTATGACTTGTGAGTGAGGTCGTGAGATTAGAGTGAGCCATGAGGTGAACGAAGATCAGAACTCAGAACACGATGAGTTTCGATGTTGAGAATCTTGAGATTTGAAAACTGACTCTGAGAGAGACAATGAGTCCTATGAGTTTGTGAGCGCTGAGTGGCGGCCGTGAGATAGGTGAGTCGGTGACTGTGACTCTGTGAAAGACAGACAAAGAATGAGCGATTAAGGAGAGAGATAAGGATTGAGGGTTTGTGAGTCGGTGGCCGTGAGGTAGGCTCGGGACTGAGAGTGGAAAGTGAGAGTCGAGGCGACGGATATCAGATTAGGTTTAGGGTTTGTGAAATATATATATATATATATATATATATATATATATATATATATATATATATATATATATATATATATATATATATATCGGGCCAGGCTCAACCTAGGGGGTCATCCCTAACCCAACCCAACTCTATCAAGGTTCATCAAAATTTAGGCCCTAACCCAACTTTGTCAGGTTCAGGTTGTCAGAGTAAAACTTGCACCCCTAATTGAAACCCCTTTTTATCTCCAATCTTAAATAATTTTTGAGAATATAACAATGGACAATTAAAAGAAGGTTACAATTTTCTTAGTTCACCTCTTTAGTGACACTAAATTGCACTCTTTTTTAAATGACTATTAATTAACTCATGGTCATAAACATTTTAAAAACCAAAACTCATCCTCAACAAGATTAAGCTCAATTGATACAAACTACTAAACATTTTCTAAGGACAAAAAATGCTTTTTTAATTGCAACTAAAAAGTAAAGATGTAATATGTACGAGCTCAGATCCTCCCTCCACTTTGTAACTACTCCGCATCCTTGCAAGCCATCCATGGGGTGTGGGTCTCACAGTTCAGAGGTGGGTCCCACACCCATGGATGGCTCAGAAGGGTGTGAGGTGATTAGTGGGTGGAGAGAGGATTTGCATTCAATATGTACTCTCCCTAATTGAGTTCACATTGATGTTCACTTTGTTGGTAAAGACCAACAACTTAAAGAGGTCATGGGTTCAACATTCCTTGGGGAAAGAAAATGAGTAGAGGCCATTTCTGTAAAGGCGTACGAGCAAAATGTATCCATATAGGAAAGTAGTTACTTTTGCCATGTTAAAGAATGATGTAGTAATTCCAACCAATTAATAGAGAGAACAAAGCTTGGATTAGCCACATGACAAATATCAAAGTTTAATTCAATCATATAACCCTTCATGTAAAGGCATGATGACCCATGTATTGCTAATGCACACCTTGAAACTTGAAACGTCAACATATGAGGAGGTTGAAAACATCACAAGTGAGCAGAAACACCATGGTTTATTTGTTCACAAAGTTTGGGCCTTCTGTCCTAACTGTTATTTTGGATCATAAAAAAAATGCTTACTTTATGGGGTGTCTAAAAAATTGTTGCACTAAAATATGGAGCTAGTTACAACATATGAATTGAAAACAGGATTGTAACCAGGTTAATCTATGTTGGGTACCCTAACCTAGGTTCCCTAGGGCTCAGCCAAGACACCTTGCTAAGCTTGGATTTTTTTTTTTTATTTATGAAAAAAAAAAGAGATGAGTTTTAACTATATGCTCTAACAAATATGTATGTGCAAATACACATGTAAGCCTTTGTTAGGAAGTTGAGTGGTCAAGGCTAAAACAAGGAAATTTATGATATCTTACTTTCATAAACAATGTAATTTTAAAAAGCACAAATTGAATCAACTTAGAGGCCTTTATCCTTTAACTCTATTAATTGCTACCCAAACAGTTCATGATCAAACCCAATAGATGAAGGTAAAATCTAGAAAGTGATAATAATTATTCTTTGGAACAATCTTAAGGACCAATCAAATGTTAGTATCAAAATGTATAAACCAAATATAATAATAGAATATTTACGTCAATAATTGGTTGGGCCAATATGATCAAGTAATCAGTTGGTTTGTCTATTTCATCTTAATCGTTATCTTAATCTATACTTGGCTTGAGTCTTTTGAGATAGACAAATGAACAACCCAAGTTAGTGAATAAGAAGTTATAATCTTACTTTTTGCCCTTTTACTATATTTTTTTTTCAATGATGGTAAAATTGAAATTTCACATGTACTTAGAATGACAAGTCTTGATAATGATATAAAAATAAGTTATTTTTTAGTTATTTTGATAACTCCTTATTGGAGGAGATTTGTCAATGATGGCCTTCGATAATCGATCGATGCAATTTATAGGGATGATTATGGTATTAAAGGAGGGTGGTTTACATGATTTAATGGCTCACTATAGGAGAATTTTTTTACCTTTTTTAAATCCTCAAAAAACTTTTGAGAATAAGACAATAAATAATCAAAAGAAGGTTACAATTTTTCATGATGAAAAAAATTTGCCCCTAAACAAAAGCCATGTGCCGTATGTAGATTTAGTCTCACATCGGGTTGTATGTGTGCGTTTATGTGGATATATGATAATCCGCGACACTATGAATTGGTTAATCCTTTTGGAGTTGGCATGTGTTGTCTATGTCCTACCAACAAAAGACAAAAGGCTATGTGTCATCTATGGTTTTAGTTCCACATTGGGTGTGTGTGTGCAAGAGAGAGTTTGTGTAAATATATGACATTCCATGACACCATGAATTGGTTAACCCTTTTGGTGTTGTTGTGTGTTGTTCCTACCAAAAATAATAAAAATCATATGTTGTCTATGGGTTTAGTCCTAGATTGGATGTTTATGTGAGTTCATGTACAATTGATTGGTTAAATCTTTAGTGTTGACTTATTGTATCAACGTCATACTAAAAAAATAAAAAAAATAACGGCCATGTGCCGTTTGTAGGTTTTGTCCCACATCGTTTGTGTGTGTGTTTATTTGGATATATGACATTCCATTACACCATGGGTTGGTTAACCCTTTTGATGTTGTCGTGTGTTATCCAGATTCTACAAAATTAACAAAGTTCATGTGTCATCTGTGGGTTTAGTCCCACATCGGGTGTGCATGTGATTTCATGTGGATATATAATTTCTCGATACCACTGGTTGGTTGACCTTTTTGGTGTTGACATGTGGTGTCAATGTTTTACTACAAAAACAAAAAACAAAAAAAAACAAAGGTCATGTCGAATGTGGGTTTAGTCCCACATCGTGTATGTGGATATATGACATTCCACAACACCATGAGTTGGTTAACTCTTTTGGTATTGCCGTGTATTGTCCATGTTGTGCCATCTATGGGTTTCAACCCAGATTGGGTGTGTTTGTGAGTTAATGTGGATTAACGACCGACACAATGTATTAGTTAACCTTATTGGTGTTGGTATGTGTTATCCTTGTTCAATCAAAAATAACAAAGACCATGTGCTGTCTATGGGTTTAGTCCCACATTGATTGTGTGTAATAAGTTCATTGAATATATGACATTCAGTGATACCAGGGATTGGTTCACCATTTTAGTGTTGGCATATGTTGTTCTTATCCTATCAAAAAAAGAAAAAACAAATGTCATGTGTCATCTGTAGGTCAGGTCCCACTTCGTGTGTGTGTGTGTGTGTGTGTGTGTGGATATAAGACATTCTGCAACACTATATGTTGGATAATCCTTTTGGTGTTGCAGTGTGTTGTCCCTATACTATATAAAAAAATTAATTAAAAATGTCATGTCATTTGTGGTTTAGGGTGCAAGTTTGGTCTGACAATACCCTGAGGCCCACAATTTTGTTACTTTTTGGATCTAAATGTCCTCTTTTAGACTTAAAACAGTCTCTGAATTTCTTAGTTTTAGCAACAGAGTGATGTGATAATTCAATGTGATAACTAAATAGTAATGTGACCCGTCAACATGGCAAAGACAAAAGTTAAAGTGAAAAAAAGGAAAGACAAAAATCTCTCCTTATGGTCTTGTTCTCAAGAGTTTGTTAACTTACTTTTTCTTTGAACTCTAATTAAATGTTTTATTTGAAAAACAATTTAACTCTCTATTTAACTCTTTTGATTGGTTAAGAAAAGTTCTCCTTAAGATATGTTTTACCTTTTGCTAATATAAAATTATTATTTTAAGTCTCCCTAATTCTCTTTGGGTTTTTCCACTTAGGTATTTTCAACTAGCAGTCTCTTACTAAGCAAGACTATGATCTTCATACAAAAGACTTAGATTAAACAAATCTCCACTCTGGATTTTAATCTACTTGTCTTTCCTAAATTTCTTAAAAGAGTTTAAAATGTTTCTAGAAACATACAGATCTGGGACAGGGATCCTTAAGAAAACTAAAAAACAAAAGTACTCTTTATCAGGATATGAAGATAACTTAGGAAAAAGAAAAATATCTCTCAGAATCGGAATGATAGGAGTAGATGTTGGTTTCTTCATCAGAACTATACTTTATTGGTTCTAATTGTTTCTTACCAGCTAGTACTATTTATAATCGTTCTGCTTCATTTGGTTACCATAGCAAAAATTAAGAATTGTTGTAGTGCATATTGGGTTTGCACAAAAAAAAAATTACAAATTTTCTATTCCACCAAAGATAAATAAATTTTGTTTTAGTATGGGTTTGCACTAACCAAAAATAAAAAAGGAGAAAAAGAAATACATGTTACCACTATGTACTTCCCTCTTAAATCCTTCCTTTATCTCTCCTCCTTGAAATTTAACCCTCTCTTTCTTTCTCCTCTAACTGACTCACTACCAATCTTTCCTGTACTCTCATTTTTCCCATTAGCATGAAAGATTATAATATGCCCCGTTAGCATGTAGATCCTCTTCCCATAAAAAAAAGTAACAAATTTTCAGTTTACATTGCAGGTCACAACAAGACGGGAAAAAGAAATGTTTAAATTGGGCTACCTATCAGAAATGTCATGTGCGCATGTGTAAGGACATAGGATTTTTTGTTAGAATATTATAAGTTTAGGGTTTCAATGAAACTCATTTCAATCTCATACAGTTGCCCTAGAACACAATAGAGAAACCATAAACAATGAACATAAAGCCATACCTGTCTGTGAAGAGATTAATTTCTCATACGCTTTACGACGCTCCAAGCTTTGATCGAAATCCCTCGGCTATAGTCTTCCACAGCCTCCAGAGGATATCCTGATGTCTCTTGCTAATGGGTGCGGAGAGAACTAATTAACTATGACTGTGGGGACTCTAACCCAATATTTATAGAATACTGCTGTAACCCTAAAACCCTTCCCACAATAGAATTAGGGTTACCAAACCTATCTCATATCATATGACAAACCAAACCAAACCGGTTATACCGTGTCAATCAGATTCCCATTGAATTAACTAGTTTAGATAATTAATTAAGCCCATATAAATCTAACAATCTCCCACTTGGGCTATATTAATTATAAAACTATCGTCAATCAGTGTGGCTACGGAATCCAACACACTAAATCATCACTAACTTTGAAACATCCATCAAGCTTCCCAATGTGAGCAACAGTGAATAATACACCTCAACATATGGTGTACAAACTTCTGTCAGCCACAACAGAGGTCTACTCAATACATGAATCGCCGGAGATAATGCATGAAAGTAAACTCCCATGCGAGTCCAAACTTGATTAAAGAATCTTAATCAAAGTGCTCTAAAACCTTTATGGGCAACTAAAATATGGTATTTAAATAATCTAAAAATATAATACCATACTTTGACTAGACACCGCCTTTTTTCTTTGATATTATCCTTTTATGGCAAATCGTCTCTAGCTTGGATTAATATCGTACTTTGACTTACCGTCATTATTTGTATGGCTGAATACCGCCTCTTATCTTGACTGAATACTGCCTTATATATCTGGCTGAATACTGCCTTGTTCGTCCTTTGGCTAAATACTATCTAGTGTCTGGCTAAATAGTGTCTGATTTATCTTTGGTTAAATACAGCTTGGTTTATCTTTAATATATCAAACACATAACTATGTATGCAAAATAGCAATAATGTAAATGTTAATGCAAACAAAACCATAGTTACAAAAAACTGTACCCATTAAACCATGAACAATACAATCAAACATAGTAAGCAATGTGAAAACACAAGTATAAACATAAAGAGTCTCCCACTGATTAAGCATATCTAGAGACTTCCACTGATTCCCAAATCTTTGGCCACTTAAGCATGTGATAAAATTATTTATTTTCAACCATTCTTATATTGGACATACCGTCCCTTAAAGACTCCCACTGATAAAATCTTCGTCCGAGAATCTACAACGACATAAAATCTTTGAACATCTTCCTTACTTGAAGATATTTGATCTCTATTATGCTGTGAAATACTATATTTCTTATTATTCGTTGAGAAGAACACAGCTGAACCGCTGTCAGAATACATCTCAATAGGTTTAGAAGTGGAGTCTACAACCTCCAAATTAGAGAATAAATTTTCACACCAGATATCTTACTTGTTATCATTATATAGAGTTACAAAACCCTACTACCATGACAATGAACCTTGATGTTGGTTTCTTGTCATCAATACAATCATTATAAATTACATCAAAATAGCCTAGAGTGTCACTATTTCTATAAATGAACATATAATCTTTGATCCTCTGCATATACCGTATGACCTTTCTTTTCCCCATTGTCCAGTAAGCTATATCAGCATCCAACTGCAAACATCCTACGACACTCAATGAAAAGGCTATATAAAATGATTATACTCTAGAGCATATATCAAACTCCCTATTATATTGTAAATGCTCACACTCAATTGTTGGCCTTCATATTGTAATTGTTGGCAAATTGGACTAACTGGGTCCAGTTTGATGAGAGAGAGTGTCTGCGGACCCTACAGGCGATATGGCAGTGAAACAGGTGATGCAGTTTTGTTACAAGTATTGTAAAGCATGACAGAGGAGAGAGATTCAGAAGAGAGAGAAAGAGGAGAGAGAATCAGAGAAGAAAGAGGAGAGAGAATGTAGGGCCAGTGGGACCCACCAAAGTGGCATGCCACCAAGGCAGCCAGCCTGGCCGAGCACCACGGCAGCCAGCCTGGCCGAGCACCACGGCAGCCAGCCCAACAGGCCAGCCGCATGGCACCACAAGCTGGCCAGCAGCACAGTAGGCCAGCAAGCAGCACAGCAGGCCCGCAAGCAGCAGCCAGCCGTGTAAGACCCGTACTCCGTAAATCCGGTCTAAACCTTGGTTTTGATGTTGTGACAGGTCTTCCGATCATCACCGGGCCAGACGGGACGAGCGGATGACAAGCAGGTATGAAATCGGACCAAAGACGATCGAATCAACATAATTTTATGTTGATCGGTCGATGGTACCGGTCTTGGTACCGGTCGACCGGTCAGGTCTGCGCAGCTAAGTGTGGAAATCTAGAAATGAGGGTCCCACTTACCTGATTTTGAATCCTAAGACCTTCCTAATCTTAATAGGGTTACTAAACCCTAAATCTAGCCTATAAATACACCCTTAAGCCTCCTCAAATCCTTTTTATTGTCTCTCACAAACCCTAGAGAAGAGAAAGAGGTTGGAAAGGAGAAGGAGCTAGGTAGAAGGAGAAGGTGCCGCCATTACCGTTCGACGACGCTCACGCTACCCCAGTCAACGGTAAGTGTTTTAACCATTCTTCTTACCCTATTATCCTATGTTAGTTGTGTGGGTGGATCAATACCATGTAAAGTAGGTATTGATCTAAAACCCTATTTGGCCAATAAATCCTAAGTTGCCGTCAAACCCTAGATTCGAGTTCCGAGATGATATTCATCGAAACGAGACTTGAATGAGTTGGGGATAACTCTAACTCCAAGTTTAGACTTAGAATGGATAGGAGAAACCTTTGAAATCCATGGAGAATGATCGACGGTTGTCGAAAAATCAAGTGTATGGTCTTCCGGAGACATACCGGTCGACCATACCGGTTGACAGTCTGTTCATAGTGCTGCGACCGGTATGTTGCGACCGGTCAGGTCTGAAAGGCTGGTTTTGGGATTTTTGTTGGTTTCCGACCAACATGAAACCCTAAGAAAAATATTCTAATGAAACCCTAATAATGTTGTAGGACTTTGTGACATATCGTTTGGATCTTGCGACGTGGAGCAAGTTATCGAACGAGCGTCAGGTAAGGGACAGACGGCCTTTCAAATAGGAGGATGGAAAGCAATCTGACCTGAACCTAATAATTAATGGACAGTAAGTTGTTGTTAATTACCTGAATATCTATGATGAGATGTTTGTGCATATTCACATGCCATCCTTTACTTTCAGTTATTATTATTGTTCATGCATGGATAGGAATGTGATTGTTAAGGATGTGATTGTTTTCGTTAGTGAGTGGAGTGGGGCATGGGCCTGGGATCGCTCCTCACACTAGCACCTTTTGTAGTATTCTGTCTTAACATGCTTGGTATGGGTGGGGCATCAGGGGAAGGTCGTGGTACGGTGGTCTCCGATATTGATGCTGGCCTGGCCATGGTTATGTGGCATTGTGGTCTCCGAGGTCGACGCTGGCTTGACCACGATGCTTTAGCTCTATCTCTATGTCGTAGGGAGTTATGTTGGGATAGGGTCTACTACGTATTGTTTCTATCCTAGTGGGTTAGTTGCGGATAGGGCATCAGGGGAGGTGTGGGAATGCCTTAGCTCTATCATTGTGCCGTAGACGGCTGTGCTGGGATAGGACATACATTGATGACATATAGGATTGGTTAGTTGCGAGCCCAGTTTGCGAGCCCTGGCCAGTAGGGGCTTAGGTACTGGTATGGATAGAGTATCAGGGGAGGTACGGGGGTATCTTAGCTCTATCTCTATTCCATGATGGGTGCATGTGGGCCAATGGGGGTGTGATCCATGAGGTGTCACACACTCGTGTATAGAGGTGCGGGGGCCACTAAACCTTTCTATAGCACATTGCAAACTTAAAACCAGACCACAGCATAAAATGATTGTTAATATTATGAAACTATCTGATTATCTTACTGAGCTGTGTTGTGAGCTCCCCCTTTGTATATACATTGTGGTTAGATGCTGATGCAGGTTACACGGTGGATGATTACATGAACGCTCCGGCGTATGGAGGTGTAGCTGCTCTGGATGTGCAAGCAGGAGAGGACGAGCATGACGCTTCATGCGAGTGCCCTTTCTACGTGTACCTTTGATCGGATTTTATTTATTTCTTTCATTTATTTTCGGTTGGATTAAATGGATGTACGGATATTATTTTATGTGTTTGAATTTGGATAATTAGATATTTATTTAAATTATCAATAGATACTCAATTCATTCTATTTAAAGTCTTCCACTGTATATTTATATTCTGATTGTGGTTATGTGTAATGGTTTATATGAGTGGACACGGCCTATTCGAGATCCTGGTGTGAACCGTTGGTTCAATGATGGTTCACTCACACCATTCTGGTTGGATCAGAATTGGGGTGTGACAACTTGGTATCAGAGCTCTCGGGCTCTGTCCAACAAACCATATTGCACTTAACTAAGTCGATGAACTGAGTTAGGAAAAATTTAAAAATCTTAATACAAACACACCCTAAGCATTGTTTGATAGAGAATAATGTACTATTCTAAATATGGAACTTAACACGTACACATACACTAGTTAGGTGAAACATAAAATTTTTCATTAAAAGAAAAGTGTAGCAAATGAAATAGTGCTACAGGGTACAGTCCACAAACCGGACAGTTACCCTGTTATATAAACTGTCAAAAAGAGAAGAAAATAAAAAGTAAATCATGGGGTGGGGGCCTAGGAGGAATAGGGTCCGCTATATCATAATCTCGCTCGTAAGCGACCCTAAGCCAATGCACCTGGTCCTGAGTCACCCGTAGGCTACGAGCCAGACGTCCCAACTCCTGACCCATCTCTCGCTGAGACTCTAGGATGACCCTCTGGGTGTCCCTGATCTCAGTGAACATACTCAACACCGGGTCTGGGGAAGAATGAGACAGCCCAGCTGTAGAGGAAGATGGTGGTGCTGCAGATGTAGGCTGTGGAGCTGGTGCTGGTACACCCTCGGCTCTATCCTCGTCATCATCACACCCGAGCTCGGCTGCATAGGCCGCATTGGCTGCTGCTGCTCCTGCCGCCGCGGCTGCTACCCTCCCAAGTGGGTGAGGGCGAGCCTCCAACTCGTCATCGCTAACAGGCAGGTCAACCATCTGCATCCTCTGAATGGTGTCCCAGTCTATGTCGGAGGTCATAGTGTCCTCAACGGTCACCTCGCCTCTCATGCTCACGCCCAGGCGACGTAGCAAGAAGGTAATGAGACGACCGTAGGGAAGGTTACTGGCCTGATCGGCCAGGGTCGCCTGATGCATGGTCCTAATGATGAGATATGGGAGAGAGACCCGCTCCCCAGTGCAGACGCAATAAGTAATGTACTGAGTGAGCTGGGATAACTCATTATAATGGCCGCTCTGGGGCACGATGTTGTGTTGAATGATGTGGCTGTATACCCGAGGTACAGGTCTCAAGCTAGCCGCCTTCATAGGAGCTCCAGGGTTTAGTATCTGATCTGCTATCTCTCGGCGCAGATCCTCAGTCAGATAGCCCTTCGCTTTGGGAGGGCAATATACTAGGTCTCCATCATTTGGAACCCCTAGAAGGTTGGCCAGCTGGTGGGTGTTGAATGAAATGGGAACACCCCGGACATAACTAGTGATGCGCAAATCCCTACCTTGGTTGGGATCGTTAACATCTCCGTGCAGCTCCAGGTTAGCAAAGAAATGCTTAACCAGATTGGGACGGGTGGTATCTGTGTAAGAAATGACAGGCAACCAACCAAGCCTGCCGAAAGCCGCTCTTACATCGAACCGGTCCAATTGTTCCAAGTTAACCCGACGCCCGGATTCTATGCTTTTGTTATCGAACCACGGGAATCGAGCCTGTGCTTCTACAGAACGAAACCAGTGCTCGTCAAATTGGGGAACTGGTGGCTGGGGAGCACGTGAGCTCGAGCCGTGAGGACGTTTCCCAAGAGCACGTCGGGGAGCCATTTAAACTGCAAAACAAATGAAAACATGAAGAAAATGTTAAAAAATTGTCGAAATTTCGACAGCATAACTACAGTAAATTGGGAAAAAGCCTCAAACTCACCCAAAAACATGGGGAGGAGGACTTACGTAACCCCCACTCTCTTCGACAAATCAATGACAAGCATTTACAGTGAGAAATTTTCAAGAAATTTAAAAAAAAATCAGAAATTTTGAAAATTTTTGAAAACCTAGGTCAAAGCATGTAAAAATTTGATTTTTTTTGAAAACCGTTCGGTGAAACCCCAAATTAGTTGAGGGCTTTTGCTCTTGGGGGTCCCTAAACCCTTTCCAAGCTGAAGGAAAAAAGTTCCTACGGTTGGAACATCTCGATCAATGAAAAACCTAAATTTCTACATATAGACGATATGAAAAATTTATAAAAACATGAGAGAGGGAAGAGACCTACCTGGAGACAATGTGCTAGGTCTTGAACAGAAGAAATCGGTTTCAAATAGCACCGGTCGGACTGTAGCAACTCGGACTCCAAAGAAAAATCCACCGGAGAAGAAAAGAGTTGGAAAAGTGAGAAAAATCTCACTTTTCACGATTTTATAAGCCTTTCTAGGCATACCGGTTGACTATAGCGGTCGACCGGTACCCCTGTAGACATGCGACCGCTATGTCTCGGACAGAATTTTAATTCTGACCGGCCGACTATACCGGTCGCAGCATATTCTACAGAGGTGCGACCGGTATGTTGCGACTGGTACGCACCAGAAAAGCTAGAAAATTTGTTTTAAAAATTTTAAAAATTATGTAAATTGAAATTTTACCTTTCGACTATTTTTCCCCTTGTATTGTTCAAGACTAACACTGCTATTATTGTGGTTCTCACGTGTTATGTCTTCTTCTCAGATCCAAACAGAATAGTCTGAGATGGTGGGAGGAAATGGTCGTAGGGGTCGGAAGCGTCAACAGGCCAGGATGCGCCTAGAGGAAGAACAGGTTGAGAAAGACCATGTTAGAGAGCCAAGTCCGGAAGTGGAAGAGGAACAGGTTCCAGAAGTGCTGACAAATTTACCTGGCCCACCTCACAGGAATTCAGAGACCATTGTTACAAACTTGGTCTATCAGATGCAAGCTCAGCAGAAGGAATTTCTGAGCGAGATACTGAAGATGCTCAGGCCATCGGGTTCTGTTCCCACTGGAGATACACTTGAGTCTGGAGAGAAAATTTCTTCACAGCCGATGCAGGGTAGCCCAAGGCCGATGGGCCAAGCTAAGAATGTACCACCACCGCATCAGTTTCCGCCGCCTTCTGTGTACCCGGGAGCCTACCCGTATCCACCACCATGGTACAGAATGAACACTCAGGGACAGCATGATCTGAGCAGAGCGGTGGATAGATTCCTGAAGTTGAAGCCTTCATCGTTCACCGGTAAGGTAGGGAGACCATTGTGGCTAGCACAGTGGGTTGCAGGGATGGAGAAAAACTTCCGACTGATGATCTGTACAGAGGAGGAAAAGGCCTTATTTGTCACTCACATGCTGAAAGAAGATGCAAATGCTTGGTGGAATTCTACACGGGCATATCTGGAGACTAAGCATACGCAAGTAGATTGGGAAGTGTTCAAGGGTGCCTTCTTCGATAAGTATTTTCCGAAGAGTTTCAGAGATCAGATGGAGAAGGAGTTCCTTAATTTGCAGCAGTCCCAGTCGACTATGGATGCCTACCAGCAGAGGTACGAGGAATTATTTTTCTTCGCACCGGCAAGTATGCAAGAGGAAGAGACCAAAACACGTAGGTTCACCATGGGACTACGTGGAAGCATCAGAGAGCATATCTTGGGTCTGGACAAGAAGATCTATAATGAGGCTGTGCAGGTTGCGAGGGTGATAGAGTCCAGTCAGAGGGACAGCTTCTTCGCTCAGAACAGGGGAGTGAAGAGACCTGCTATTGAGAGTTCGGGTGGCGGTAACAACAGACCCTTCCGCCCATACAGGGCTCAGACCGCTACAGTGCCTGCAAGGAACAATGCGGCACCACCTGTGCCACAGAATGCCGGATACAACCCGAATATAAAGTGTTTCAACTGCCAGCAAGTGGGTCATATTGCAAGGACCTGCACTCTACCTAAGAAGCAACCTCCCCAGCAAGGAAGAGTTTATGCGGTCACCACTGAAGAGGCAGCTGCATCACCTGATGTGGTCACTGGTATGACTCTATCCCTTACTATTTGGCTTATCATTATCATTGTGTGTATGCGCATATAGAACTAAGGGATGAAAAAAAAAATTCAGGAATTGTAAATGTAGCTGGTATACCTGTCAGAGTACTATTTGACTCTGGGGCCACGCACTCCTTTGTTTCTATTTCTTTTGGGAAGCAAATGGAGTTACCAATCAAGCATTTGAACCCAAGCTTGATAGTTCGCTCTCCACTAGGAGTCGAAGTGGCTTTGACCGAATATTATGGACCATGTACTGTATGTATTGAGGGTCGAGACTTAGAAGCAAGCCTAGTACTACTTGAGATGGTAGACTTTGATGTCATTTTGGGAATGGATTGGCTAGGCCATCATTCGGCCGTCCTATTATGTGGTGAAAGAAAGCTTATGCTTACTGACAAAAAAGGAAGGGAGTATAGCTTCACTGGGATCAAGCTATCTAGGAAGCGGAAGCTGATTCTCTCCGCCCTAAAGGCTAAGAGATGCCTAGAGAAAGGGGGAGTGGGGTATCTAGTATCTGTAGTCGACATCGCGGCGGAGTCACACAAGATGGAGGATATAAATGTGGTTCTAGAGTTCCCAGATGTATTTCCAGAGGAGCTTCCAGGTCTACCATCGGACAGGGCTACAGAGTTTGTAATAGACCTTATGTCAGGTTTGGCGTCGGTGTCCAAAGCACCATACAAGATGGCCCCTACCGAATTAAAAGAGTTGAAGACCCAGTTACAAGAATTGTTAGATAAGGGTTTCATACGACCTAGCATATCGCCTTGGGGAGTACCGGTATTATTCGTCAAGAAGAAGGATGGAAGTGTAAGGCTATGCATTGACTACCGTGAACTGAACAAGTTGACTATCAAGAACCAGTATCCTTTGCCTAAGATCGATGATTTGTTCGATCAGCTGCAGGGTGCAAAGGTTTTCTCGAAGATTGATCTCCGATCGGGGTATCACCAATTGAAGATCAAGGCCGGAGATATTCCGAAGACTGCCTTCAGGAGGAGGTATGGGCATTATGAGTTTCTAGTTATGTCCTTCGGGTTGACCAATGCTCCAGCGTCGTTTATGGAACTGATGAACTGAGTGTTTCATGATATGTTGGACACTTCGGTCATCGTATTCATCGATGATATATTGATCTACTCTAAGGACATGGAGACTCATACAACACATTTGAGGGCAGCCCTACAACGGCTGAGACAGGAGAAGCTTTATGCTAAGTTCAAGAAGTGCGAGTTTTGACTGAAGGAAGTGGCTTTCTTGGGCCATGTTGTATCTAAAGACGGTATCAAGGTTGATCCAAGTAAGATAGCTGCTATAGTAGGATGGGAAGCACCAAAATCTGTTGTAGAGATTCGTAGTTTTTTGGGGTTGGCTGGTTATTATAGAAGATTCGTGGAAGATTACTCCAGGATCGCTGTTCCACTCACCAGATTGACCAAGAAGGGAGAAAAATTTATATGGTAGAATGAGTGTGAGAAGTGCTTTCAGACTTTGAAGTCAAGACTAGTCTCTGCACCTATCTTGACCATCCCAGAACCAAGCATACCGTTTATTTTATATACGGATGCTTCAGGGTTGGGTATTGGGTGTGTATTGATGCAAGGAGAACAGGTGATTGCTTACGCGTCAAGATAGTTAAAGGAGCATGAGAAGAACTATCCTACGCATGACTTGGAGCTAGCAGCTGTTATTCATGCAATCAAGACTTGGAGACACTACTTGTACAGTGAGAAGTTTCAGATCAAGTCAGATCACAAGAGCTTAACGTATCTTTTCACTCAGAAGGATCTGAATATGAGACAGAGGAGATGGCTGGAATTGTTGAAAGATTATGATTGTGACATCCAGTACCATCCGGGTAAAGCAAATGTGGTGGCTGACGCCTTAAGCAGAAAGTGGGCATCGAAACCTGAGGCAGGACCAAGTACAAATGCTACATTATGTGTCGCAGCTTCAAGTTCAATCGAAGGTGATGAAGAGTATATAATTGAAACTGCAGAAGATCCAGTTGAGCAAGGCTTAATTCATAAGTTCACCATGATGTTCGCAGCTCTGAAGATCTCACCGGATCTAGTTGATGAAGTCAAGATAGCAATCCTACAGGATCCTCATCTCAAGACTGTGCAAGAAGACTTAGAGAAGGGTACGAGCAATCCTGACTTTACCTTGGATTCAGACAAGGTACTCAGGTATCGTGGACGGTTATGTATACCTGAGAGTGAAGACTGCAATATCAGAGATCGAGTTATGACTGAAGCTCATTACACTCCATATTCGGTACATCCAGGAAGTACCAAAATGTACCATGATCTAAGAAGACTATATTGGTGGAGGCGTATGAAAGCAGATATAGCTCGTTTCGTGTTCCAATGTCTGAATTGTCAACAAGTTAAAGCAGAAAGGCAGAGACTCGTAGGTTTGCTACAGCCATTACCAGAACCTGCATGGAAGTGGGATTGCATTACCATGGATTTTGTCACTGGCTTACCTTTGACACCAAGGTCAGTGGATGCAGTTTGGGTTATAGTCGATCGACTCACCAAGACAGCTCGATTTATCGCGGTCAGACCTCAGTATACCATGGAGAAACTGGCCAAGTTATATGTTGATAATATAGTCAGACTTCATGGCGTTCCAGAGAGTATAGTATCCGACAGAGATCCCCGGTTTACATCCAAGTTCTGGGAAGGATTACAGAAAGCTATGGGAACAAAGTTGAAGTTCAGTACAGCTTTTCACCCTTAAACGGACGGACAGTCATAGCGAACTATTCAAATTTTGGAAGATATGCTCCGAGCTTGTGCAATAGATTTCAAGGGAGCTTGGGATGAGAAGCTACTACTTATCGAGTTCGCTTACAACAACAGTTATCAGGCTACAATTCAGATGGCCCCATATGAAGCACTCTATGGGAAGAAGTGTCGTACACCTCTGTTATGGAACGAAGTGGGGGAAAGAAGAATTATAGGACCAGAGTTTGTTGAAGAAACTTGTCGAGTGATTGATCAAATCAAGGAGAGAGTAAAGACAACTCAAGTTCGACAGAAGCACTATGCGGATAATCGACGTCGAGATCTGGAGTTTGCAGTGGGTGACAAAGTATTCTTGAAGGTGTCACCGGTGCGAGGACTGAAACGGTTTGGTAAGAAGGGGAAGCTTTGCCCCAGGTATGTGGGACCGTATGAGATATTGACCCGACATGGTAATATAGCATATCAATTGGCTCTACCACCATCTATGTCAAGCGTTCATAACGTGTTCCATGTATCATTACTGAAGAAGTATGTCAGAGATCCATCGCACATCTTGACCCCTGATCCCCCAGACTTGACTGAAGACTTAACTTTCGAAGTGGTGCCTGTGATGCTCTCAAGTCGAAAGGTATAGGAACTTTGAACCAAGGATATCCATTATGTTAAGGTGCATTGGAGAAGCCAAAATGTGGAGGAAATTACTTGGGAAGAGGAGAGCGCAATGAGGAAGGAGTACCCTAACCTTTTCAACGATCAAGGTATGTTCAAATTTCAGGGCCGAAATTTCTTTTAAGGGTGGGGGAGTTATGAAACCTACATGCAAATTTCGGGGACGAAATTTCTTTTAAGGGTGGGGGAGTTTTAAGACCCGTACTCTGTAAACCCGGTCTAAACCTTGGTTTTGATGTTGTGACAGGTCTTCCGATCATCACCGGGCCAGACGGGATGAACGGATGAGAAACAGGTATGAAATCGGACCAAAGACGATCAAATCAACATAATTTTATGTTGACCGGTCGATGGTACCGGTCTTGGTACTGGTCGACCGGTCAGGTCTGCGCAGCTAAGTGTGGAAATCCAGAAATGAGGGTCCCACTTACCTGATTTCGAATCCTAAGACCTTCCTAATCTTAATAAGGTTACTAAACCCTAAATCTAGCCTATAAATACACCCTTAAGCCTCCTCAAATCCTTTCCATTGTCTCTCACAAACCCTAGAGAAGAGAAAGAGGTTGGAAAGGAGAAGGAGCTAGGTAGAAGGAGAAGGTGCCGCCATTATCGTTCGACGATGCTCACGCTACGCCAGTCAACGGTAAGTGTTTTAACCATTCTTCTTATCCTATTATCCTATGTAAGTTGTGTGGGTGGATCAATACCATGTAAAGTAGGTATTGATCTAAAACCCTATTTGGCCAATAAACCCTAAGTTGCCGTCAAACCCTAGATTCGAGTTCCGAGATGATATTCATCGAAACAAGACTTGAATGAGTTGGGGATAACTCTAACTCCAAGTTTAGACTTAGAATGTATAGGAGAAACCTTGAAAATCCATGGAGAATGATCGACGGTTGTCGAAAAACCAAGTGTATGGTCTTCCGGAGACATACCGGTCGACCATACCAGTTGACAGTCTGTTCACAGTGCTGCGACCGGTCAGGTCTGAAAGGCTGGTTTTGGGACTTTTGTTGGTTTTCGACCAACATGAAACCTTAAGAAAAATATTCTAATGAAACCCTAATAATGTTGTAGGACTTTGTGACATATCGTTTGGATCTTGCGACGTAGAGCAAGTTATCGAACAAGCGTCAGGTAAGGGAATCTGACCTGAACCTAATAATTAATGGACAGTAAGTTGTTGTTAATTACCTGATTATCTATGATGTGATGTTTGTGCATATTCACATGCCATCCTTTACTTTCAGTTATTATTATTCTTCATGCATGGATATGAATGTGATTGTTAAGCATGTGATTGTTTTCGTTAGTGTGTGGAGTGGGGCATGGGCCTGGGATCGCTCCTCACACTAGCACCTTTTGTAGTATTCTGTCTTAACATGCTTGGTACGGATGGGGCATCAGGGGAAGGTCATGGTACGGTGGTCTCCGATATTGATGCTGGCCTGGCCATGGTTATGTGGCACTGTGGTCTCCGAGGTCGACGCTGGCTTGACCACAATGCTTTAGCTCTATCTCTATGTCGTAGGGAGTTATGTTGGGATAGGGTCTACTGCGTATTGTTTCTATCCTAGTGGGCTAGTTGCGGATAGGGCATCAGGGGAGGTGTGGGAATGCCTTAGCTCTATCTCTGTGTCGTAGACGGCTGTGCTGGGATAGGGCATACATTGATGACATATAGGATTGGTTAGTTGCGAGCCCAGTTTGCAAGCCCTGGCCAGTAGGGGCGTAGGTACTGGTATGGGTAGAGTATCAGGGGAGGTACGGGGGTATCTTAGCTCTATCTCTATTCCATGATGGGTGCATGTGGGCCAATGGGGGTGTGATCCATGAGGTACCACACACTCGTGTATAGAGATGCGGGGGCCACCAAACCTTTCTATAGCACATTGTAAACTTAAAACCATACCACAGCATAAAATGATTGTTACTCATGCATAATATTGTGAAACTGTCTGATTGTCTTACTGAGCTGTGTTGTGAGCTCACCCTTTGTATATACATTGTGGTTAGATGCTGATGCAGGTTACACGGTGGATGATTACATGAACGCTCCAGCGTATGGAGGTGTAGCTGCTCTGGATGTGCAAGTAGGAGAGGACGAGCATGACGCTTCATGCGAGTGCCCTTTCTGCGTGTACCTTTGATCGGATTTTATTTCTTTCTTTCAGTTATTTTCGGTTGGATTAAATGGATGTACGGATATTATTTTATGTGTTTGAATTTGGATAATTGGATATTTATTTAAATTATCAATAGATACTCAGTTCATTCTATTTAAAGTCTTCTGCTGTATATTTATATTCTGATTGTGGTTATGTGTAATGGTTTATATGAGTGGACACGGCCTATTCGAGATCCTGGTGTGAACCGTTGGTTCAATGACGGTTCACTCACACCATTCTGATTGGATCAGAATTGGGGTGTGACAAGCCGCAAGCAGCAGCCAGCCGCACAGCAGGCCCGCAAGGAGCAGCATGGCACTGCTCGGAAGGCCCGTGCGTGTACTGGCCTTGTCTTTTCCTCGTGTCGCGCGTGTCCCCCATCTGTTCGACGATTTTCCAGGAGAGAGAAAAACTCTCTGGAAAATCGTCTCTGTAGAAGTTTAACAAATGGCAAAAGTTACAGAGGCCATTGTCAGATTTCCCAGGGGCAATATGGTCCTTTTACTACTGAGAATATCTCAAATCGGCGGTCCAGATGAAGCTATGAAGGGTTGATGCTTTTTGAACGGTCCAAATGGAGGCGGGATTATGTGTATATACGTCAGATGCGTCAGATACTCCCGCGAGTATTCTGATTCGTCCGACGCAGTTTAATAAAATGTGTCGCATTACATAGAAGCAAAGCCGTTATTCGGTGTGCCGCGCCTACAGCGCCGCGGTACTCTTGATCCAGATCTAACGGCTGTCGTTCAAGTCGATTTTCAGAGACGCGGATCATCCAGATCCGAGGGATCAGGTTCGATCCCGCCTTTTAGAGTGAGATCCGACGGCCGATTTCACAGATTCTCTCTTCGGCCTATCAGAGTGCGACACCCAAGCGGCGGGGCGCGGCTACGGTGCTTCGCAGGCGCACCAAATGAAGCCGAAAGATTCCATTTAGAATTTTTTAAATGGCCGAACTTGTTTTTGCCATAACTTGATCATCCGGAGGCCAAATCTGACGATCCAAATTGCACCGAGCTAGGTTTTTCATGCTCTTTCTATTGAGAATGGTTTGAGAACTGTGTGGCCGTGAAAAATAGATCTGAAAAAGGTTTTTTGAAGAAAAAGAGAAGAACTTCATGGATTTTGATTTTTCTTGCTTTGGAAATTGAAGACAATCATTCTCCATCTCTATTCATGCTGATGCCGATACACTGATGTGTTTTTGAAGGCTGGTGGAGCTTGGTTGCATATAACAAGGGATAAATTGATTATCAGAAGAAGAGGAATGTCGTCAATTGTCAGAAAAAATTGGTTGTGAGATTTTCTCAACTCCCTTACTGTTTATTGAATTAATGCATTGTATGTTAAAGTAGGTTGATAATGTTGAATGCCTACGTTATATGAGAATCTATTGTATGCTAGCATTAGGCAAAGAAAAAAAGAGAAGAAAATATTGAATGCCTTGCTAGATTGGGATTTAATTGTAGGGCATCATTATAAGCCCCAAAAATTGTTTTAGTTGTGGTGTGTTCAGTGGGTGCTGGACACTGACTTTATGCCTGAATTCTGGCGTTGTTACGCCCTCTCAGTTTTATGCTGGGAAAATTTAGGGTGAGCATCCTTGTCCTGTAAAGGGCTAAAAGTTGAGTATTGAGTAAATACGAAGCCCATTGGGCATTACTCCGTGGATTAGCCATCACTCACTGTGGTGGTGAACCACGTAATCTTTCTGTGTTGTGGTTTGTTTTAATTATGTACTTTGTGAAGTGCGTGGAATGAATTGCAGGATGGGTGTGCAAATCTGGTAGACCTGGCCACTGAGTGGTTGCGAGGTAGATTTGCATACGATTGTGTGTGGGGCAGTCTGGTTCATCATAAGCATTGGGCAGCAAAGAAATATCAGGGAAAAAGTATACACACTGATTCAACCCCCCCCCCCCTCTCAGTGTCATTCAAGGTCCATCATCAATATCATTCCTTGTACATAATTCTGTCAATTTGTCTCATTTATCAATTTAAGCATCCGCAACTTAATGGTTATATATACATACTTAACAGTTCAAAAACAAGAACAATGTTTACACTTTAAGACAAATCCAGAATTTTAATTTTCCTATCATGAGGAAATTCAATGTTAAATACAAGGGTACTTACTTATACATTCTTGATCTTGAAGCTATCAGACATTGAAACTTTGGTTTCAACTAGTAAACTATATCACTACAAGCCCTTGATTAACCACTAATATACGTAACTAGGAAGTGAATCTACTCCCACTAACCTATAGATATATATATTGGTCAATGACAATCTCAACAAAGTTGAAAGAAGATACAAACCTGTCAAACTTCAAACACCATTATCTGGATACATGTTTAATTCACAGATTAACTTTATAAGTCTACAAAACATATTTTATTTATCCTTACCACAAAACCTTGTGATTAAAATATATAAATATTTTCTTCTAGATTTTCTTTGATCAAAACGATCTTTACATCTATCTGATGTAACTCCAAAACAAAATTCACAACTAAGACCTCAAAAATTTAAAGCTTTCTTTCTCTTCTCTTTGTGTGATTCCACTTTGCTATAAGTCTTACTTTGTAGTAATTAATTTTTCCACTGAAATCACATATTTTCTTTGTATACCCATTTTTAACCTATGAGTACACCGCTCATTGACAAAAGCATAAAATCTCAAGTCTCGTTAATATTCATAGACAACAACACATCCTTTATGATCATTAAACATTCAAGAGCAATTTCATTACTAACAACTTACTCAAAATCATTGGGATCTTTATTTTTGTCCATAACCAAAAACATTTATTTTGAAGTAAAACTTGTGATTGGATAAAATCACAGATCTACATGGTCAAGTATATCTCTTCATTGCCTCATCTGGCTCTGCTACTATGGCTGAAGCATCGATCTTAATGAATATTTCTATAATCATTTCATTACACTGTAGTAACATTTCTGGTATCTCAACTTTCTTCATACCCATTTTCAGATGGTCTCATCAAACTTTAAGTTTCTTGGGTCTATTTTGACATCCCATAATATGACAACTCAATGTCCTAAAATAATCATTCTTCCACGAGTATTATGAAACCATGTCAACTCTACAGTTTTAAACAAGAGGATAACTTAAACTGGAACTGACTAACTAGCACTCTATTAATAATATAGGTTGCAATATCAATTCTTTCCCTATAGGATTAATACATTCTCAAGATTTTACAAACACTTGTTCAAATTTATCAGGAATAGATCACATGATCTCCCATAATACATAACTCTCTCATTCAGATCCAATGGCTTTAATTCTTTTAATAAAAATTTTCCATCCATTATTTGAAAAAACACCCATAGACTAAACTGTGACAAGAAGTCCTAGATGAAATCTCGATATCCACCAAGTCCAATAAATCCTTGTTGTGAATAACCTTCACTTAGTTTAATCTTGTTATCTTCTCTTTTAATTAATTCTCACATATATACATGTAATAAACCTTGGAAGGAAAATTTTAGAATATTATTCTTTCTAATCTTTCTTTGGACAACAGTCATAAACCCTTATGACCAGGATGGAAGATTACAATATACAGTTTAACTTCCAAAGATAAAATAAATTAAAGATTTTTATACTTTTATTGGTTCAGACTACGATTAATGCTTAAGCATCCAATGTACTGCACATTCTCACTCAGAAGTTTCATAATCCTTTCATAATCCTTATTCTTTTTTCACTTAAACTGTCCAGCTATATAAATTTTTCTTTACATGTCCCTTCTGTGCCACTCTACAAGATTTTTATTCTACTTAGATCTATTTTATCTTGTAGTTTCTTAATGTCTAATTCTTTGTCATAAAGTTTTTGACTATTTCATAAAAAAATATTTTCTTTCTATGGGTTTTTCTACCCCTTTTATAACTTACCTTTGTCTGGGTATATATTATGACATTGGCATTCATATTTTTCTCTTTTTTTTGAACTTTTATCTTTAGTTCTTTCGCTTTAGGGTTCACTATATTTTTTAAGTACTATATGTCACTAGGATCTGACTATACAATTTTTGTGAGGAAGTGAAAAGTCAAAAAAATATCACCTATATAGGTATTAATGAACCTCCAAATATTCATTTATCCTTAAGTTTATCATTAATACTTAATAGCTCTACCTTGTATTTCCTCACATTCCCAATACCATCTCTTATCATCAAAAACTGATACTGATGGACTTGAGTAATAAAACATCTCTCTGCCCCTTCTTGAAATATCAAATCTTTCTTTGGATTTCATAGAAAATATCTTTTTTCCAATGTTCCTCATCTGAACATTACTTTACTTGATCTTAAGGACTGAACACCCTAAGGATCAGAATATAATTTTTCTGTTGAGTACATCTAGGTTAAATAGTCCTAGACTAGTTTTCAATTTTCATGCCAATTCAAAAAATTGGCTATTAAAGACAGGCATCTTAAGATATTTAATCATTACATGTCTACAACTATATTACAATGTAAATAATTATAAGTCTACAATTAATACCAAATAAAATTAGCTAGCAAGAATATATATACATAACATATGCAAGCTAATTAATATCTTTAAAAAGTCAACCGAACTACACACACATCCTTTGGGACAATATGTGCACTGGTCCTCTCAATATCTGTGCAATAACTGTGAAGAGATAATGACTTTCGAAAATCTCACCACC
Source organism: Protea cynaroides (assembly GCA_028583415.1). Taxonomy (NCBI): domain Eukaryota; kingdom Viridiplantae; phylum Streptophyta; class Magnoliopsida; order Proteales; family Proteaceae; genus Protea; species Protea cynaroides. The sequence continues at coordinate 76,180,836 of CM053276.1, read as the reverse complement.
TTTGGGTGGATGAAGACCTCTAAAACCAAATCTTTCAACCATGTGCATGAGTTCCTTATAATCTTTGACAATGCTACCTTTGGATGGATAATGTCGTTCTTTGTAATCTTAGACAACGTCACCTTTGGGTGGACAGTGTCATTCTTTGCTGCATCCATAAAAGTGAGAGTTTATGTCAGTGTCACTTTTGTGTGAACACTATACTTTCTTACTGTAGTTTGTAAATGCATAAATACTAGATTTGAACATATTATGATAGAACTAAGGTTGCCACTTTGGTGGTCACACCATAATCCTTACACAACAGCTATAAATCATAATTTGAATAAACTGGAACAATGTCACCTTTGGGTGAACATTATCAAAACTGAAGCATTTACAAATACATATCCTTGAATTTGAACACATCATAATAAAATAAGATTGCCACTTTGGTGGTCACACCAAGTTCCACCATGATATGAACAAATCTTAAACTGCAGCTCATGTTGGATATTTATCTAACCATGAATGCTTTAAAATATAATTTTATAAGTTTAAACATTCATATAAACATGTACATTAGCTCAATCAATCAATTTTGTACAATAACCTTAAGAAAAATCAGTAAAAACATTAAAATCGAGTTCCTATAGGGTATTTTTTCATAATAATATATTTTGCAATGCATCAAAATGTACCAAAATATATATATCAGATTGAAGAGCATTAAAAATGGAGTCCAACTAAACAAATCGGAGGTCAATCCAACATTCCTAGCTCCCAGAATCACTGTTTAATGTCCTTTTATTAAAAACATAAACCAAACAGGCCCTTATAAGAAAATCCTGTCTGGGTCGATTTGGTTCGTTTCTGTTCATTCCGGTCTGACCAGAATCGGTTTGGTTCTCATTGGTTTGGCTCAAACTGAACCAAATATACCATTTTAAGTTTTTTTTAAGACTTTGGTTCAAACCGCAAGCCAAGCGGTTTGATGTAAACCAAACCGCGACCTGACCAATTGGCTCAACCACCATCCAATCAATGTGTGAACCCGGTTCGTCATTTGGGGCATCAAGGTCAAAATCTGGGTTCTCGGGTCAGATATGCGGGTTAAAATTTGGGTTACCGGGTCTGGTCAACCTAGGTCTTTGACCAGTTAGCGATCGGGTTCTTGGGTCATTCATGCTGACCCACACGGGTGCCCTGGAATCTGGTCTTGGGTCCGGGTTGGTTCTGGATCGGGTTGACCCGGCCAGAGGTGACCCCGATTTATTTATTAGGGTTCCCGATTCATCGCCGGGTGAACTCGGCCATGAATCGACGCCGTTAAAATTTTTTTTTTTTTTTTATAAAATCCTTCTCCCACGAGTGAGATCCACTCGCGTCTACCGCCGGCGAGTGGCGGCACGTCAGGATGTCGGAGCTGACGATTTTTATATCGACGGCTCCGTCTCTCCGAGACTTTTCCAACGGTATATTGCTTGAATTATTTTGCTAGTCGAAAAAAATTTTGTCGATGAAAAACTCCAACATATCCGATCGAGATTCGATCTAAAACCTGAGAAAAATTTCTCTTTCAATTTAACCATTCATTATCAGTCTTTATAATCAATCTCCATTGATTCTAGGTCTGTATGATAAGCTCTGATACCAACTGTTAGAAAATTATGAGTTTAGGGTTTCAATGAAACTCATTCCAATCTCATACAATTGCCCTAGAACACAATAGAGAAGCCATAAACAATGAACATAAAGACATACTTGTCTGTGAAGAGATTAATTTCTCATACACTTTACAACGCTCCAAGCTTTGATCGAAATCCCTTGGCTACAGTCTTTCACAGCCTCCAGAGGATATCCTGATGTCTCTTGCTAATGGGTGCAGAGAAAACTAATTAACCGTGGCTGTGGGGACTCTAACCCAGTATTTATAGAATACTGTTGTAACCCTAAAACCCTTCCCACAATAGAATTAGGGTTACCAAATCTATCTCATATCATATGACGAACCAAACCAAATCGGTTATACCGTGTCAATTAGATCCCCACTGAATTAACTAGTTTAGGTAATTAATTAAGCCCATATAAATCTAACATTTTTCTCTCAGGTCCTCTCTTTCTTGGTTTAAAAGAAAGTGTTTAGATTTGATGGAAAATGAGGGGTTTGTTCCTAAACGAGAGATCAGGTTTTTGCCTTGTGATCTTGTCCACCCATGCCGATGAATGAAAATAAATCAGAATCGCTACCTAGATTGGGGTCTAGGACCTATAAAATTGTCATCTCACTAGAACCAACATCTAATGACTGATATATCAAAATTAGGCTTTGGTCTCTTCAGAGATCAAATAAGTGTCCAGGTTATAGTTTGGAAAGATATTAGGCACCTAAACTATCCGACTCGAAAATTGATCTCTCATATTATTCATTTCTCATATTCTAATGTTGTGACAATCAATGAATGATTACGTCTCAGAGGATTCCTAGACAAAGTTACTAAATTATTCTAATCTAAGGTTTAGTCAAACATGTTATGAAACAAATGAAATAAACAAAGGTTCTCTTTGGTATCATTTTTGTTTTTGATTTTTTTTTACTTATCAAAAAGAAATTTTTGAAAATCATTTTTGATAAAAAAAATAATAAATGTTGTCTGATAACTACAATAAGAAAAAATAGATTGTAGAATGAGAAATAGATTTGATATGCTTATGTCTAAAAATAATTTTTATAACTTTTATAGCATACCAAGAAATTGGTCCAAACAACGGGGATCCACTTCAAATTACATCAATTGTTAAAATCATAAAAAAAAATTATGTAAAAATATATAAAAAATACCATAATAGAGATTTTTAATAAAATCATACTGAATGAAAAACTTAAACACAAGTCTCTTCATAATAACATCTTTTTAATAAAACCATACCCAATAATTCTACAAAAAATAAAAAAAAACATAAAAAAAAACACAATAGATACATTCGTTCATCATCATTAATAATTCTGATAAGTTTCCTTAATTTGATCTTTCGATATCATTCTCATTGTTATTATTCTGTAGCACCTACCACAATTTTAATGCACATGACCTCATCATCATCAATGTCACTATCATTATCTTGTCATTCATCATTAAATTCTTTATTTCTGTTTTTTCAAAAAGCCAATCTAATGACACTTGCTTTCTAATAAAGTTGTGTAAAATTATAAAAACGATTACAATCAAAACTTGGGTTTTGAAATTATACGATGGCATCATTTTTAAAATAGAAAAATGCTTCTTTAAGACATCAAAAGAACTCTCAATAACGGTTCTTAATGACGAATGTGTAAAATTAAATAATTCCTCTGCTCCTTTGGATCGTCTACGCTTAAAATCTTGTTGATGATATCGAACATCCTTGAAATGAGTCATATAATCAGGCATATATGTGTATCTAGAGTCAATAAGATAGTATTTTTCAATAAAATTAAGACTAATAGTTACAATCTCGTTATAGTAAATCAAACCTAAAAAAAAATTAAGAGCAACTAAAAAAATTAAAATATGGAACAGTATTTGGTGGCGGATGGGGGAATTTCAAATGAAGAGTGTTGATGACTTGTCATAATATTTGATTGTCATGTATTGTTCCCTCCTAACCAGCCCAAAGGCATATATCAAATGAATATGCAGCATATACATTTTGAGTAATTTCATTATTTCTATTAGATCTATATGGTACTTGTTTTGCAACTGGAATTAATGCACTTATGTGTATTCCATCTATTGTTCCAATGCAATTGGTAAGAAATGGATAATATTTCTGAATGAATCCTATTTAAGGTTGTATTTCCTCAAATGAGAGTGATTCTAGTTACTATAACCTTAACAAATGTCTATAGTGCTTTCAATACTTTATGGAAGTAACTGCTTATTGTTTCATTCGAGTACTGAAACTAGTCTTGGATGACATCATTTCTAACATTATGAGCTATCACTAATATTCTTATTACCAATTGTTCTTCCATTGTAGTGTTCTTTGTGTTTACCATTAAACGTCTCTCTTTTAATGCACACACCAACCTCATGAAAGGCTCCCTAGACATATGGAATAGTCGTTGAAATCTTCTTGGATGTGAATCGAGGCTTAGTAGTTTAAATATTAAGGCATGATTTGTGAGAGGGAGTGTGTGCATTGCTTGTTTTATAAATTGAAAAGTGGACTCATCATCATTGTTGTCATCAACGCTGTCATCAATTCTCTTTTTATGCTTCAAATGATAATGTATACACAACATAATTGGCAAGAATGAACTCTCAATGAACTTGAAAAAGATTTTGTCATCATTATTCATAGCAACTGATCATATAAAATAATGCATAATAAATACATAGAAATTCAAATTTCAAGACTCAAAATGAATAAAATACATCCATACATAGAAGTTATTTATGATGATATCCTGCTTGTGGATGAAGCATTACTGATGGTTGCTGGAGCTTTTACAGAAGTGAAAAAGCATCATCGAGGTCGACCTGGTAGGGGAATTCACAGGGGGGTTGATGCTGGTCAAACTTCACGTATGAATCTTGAAGTGATTACTGCCGTTGTGGTAGGGAATCGTAATAAGGATGTAAGACTTGGTACCTTCTCTCCATGGCTGACTCGTAGTAGGAGGGGAGCAGGTTGATAGTCTGGTTTATTTGTAGTTGGTATTGGTCTTTTTTTTTTTTTTTTTTTTTTTTACTGGTGGCTTTTTGCTATGGCTTAGAAGCTGTAAATGGGTTGCATATCCAGTAGGACTTTAATTGTAATTTTTATCTTCCTTTTCTTTATAAAAATAAAAAAATTAGACTTTTAGCAAAAAAAAAAAAAAAAAAAAAAAAAGGAACTACAAAGTAATTTCAAACACACACATAATATGGTTCTATATTATAAAATATGAAATGAAAAGCATCCATACATTATAAGTCTTACAATAAAACATACTACAAAAACATTTAAAACTGCAAATACATATAGTTGAAGTAATTATGATGTACATCAAATAAATGATCAATACTTTTTTTTTTTTTTTTTTAATTTCTCTAAGAAGTCATGGTAGGGGAGATGATTCACGCATCGAAATCAATGCTTGTCTTTTGTTTTGGTCCTCGAGTACTTCTAAAGTAATCACATGACAATCACTACCAACCTCAATCTCTTCCAAAGAATGAAGAATTTGATAAGCCTTGTCAAATGGGTGTCTATCTTTGCTCCATTTATTTCTACCTTTTTTAGCTTTAACCGAGCCCTCGTATCTTTTTCTTTAATCACCATATCTTTTTCTCTCATCTCCATATCTTTTTCTCTCATCTATATAAAAGTTATTATACTTTCATTTTTATGTTTTTCCATAAAAATCATTTTGTTAATAGCTTCATCTAACTTGGTAGTGTCACTAGACTTTAACATTTTAGACGACACCATGGGGGAAGCCCTTCTCTTAAACTTCTTTTCCTTCTTTACATTTGGCACCTCTATAGGTTCATCATCATTTGAATCATTGAAATCCAATTTTTTCAAGTTTACAGCATTATTGCAAGCAGATATCTGTTTTGGTGTTGTTGGTGGTGGGTTGTCTTTGTGGATACAAATTAAACAGATATCCATAGTCTCAAACAGGGTAGTCTTTGGGACAAGTAAAATGTAAGTTGCATTAAGGATTAAGGGTGGTGCGGTTTTGGTATGTAATGAGTAAAATCAAAACCAAACCATTTATTAAACGGTTTTAAAATGCTTACCAAAATTGATTTTGATTTTTAAACTGTTGGTTGCTGAAAGGGAGAGGAAGAGAATTAGGTACAAAGTAAAGGGAAAGCCAAGGAAAGCATTAAATAATTTTAAACATATAAGAAAGTGGACTTATGATTTAAAAGTATGCCATGTGGAAAACATTAAAATAAAATTTATTTCTACAAATATAGACAGTTAACACTAGTTTAGTCGGTTTTAACGGTTCCAAATATTTAGTTTAAACAGTTTCATTTTTGGAACCAAAATCGAACCGTTTAACTAAACGGTTTCTTTTTTAAATAAAAAATCGAACCATTTAATAATCAATTTCACAATTTTGGTTCAAATGGTTCGATTCGATTTTGGTACACTATTTTGTTTTATTTTTGATACCCTTATTAAGGATAGGGGGAGACTTCCACTGTATTGATAACGAATAAGGCCTTTTCGCATCACTTCCATACCACTTGTAACAAATCTCATTGACTTTAACATCTTCTAAACATAGAGTTTGTTGTAGAACTTTATAATCTCTTGAGTAGGAAGGAAAAAAAAAGAAAGATGGATTCAATGCCAATCCAAGGTCCTATGGGAACAAAAGTACAAGAATCTTAGTGGAGGGGCAAAGGTTTAATTTTTATTTTTTTTTGGATATGAAGTTAAGGGGGCAGAGTCATTTATTAATCCATCATCCCTGTAAAAGGCAAGGTACATAGTCCATACGATTTTGTTTGGTTGTAAGAGAAATTGAAGAGAAGGGAAGTGAAATTTTTATACTTTAAATGTAAACTTTTGTAGCGATAATACAATATGATTGTATAAGATGTAAAATTTACAAGATGTAAAATTTATTTTATTTTTTTAATATATTTATTTATAAAATATGAAATTTATTTTTCTTTCCAAATGAGAGGGATTTGAATATAAAATGAAATGTAAATTAATAATTAAATATAAAATAATTTAGAATTAATTAAATAGTAACCTGATAGCATATGTTGGAACCATTACAAAATTTTCTGTTAAAGAGTATAAAAAATTGATTTCCTCTCCCTTCAATTATCCGTGCGGACCGTGCAGCTAAATAAAACATAAAGAGAAAGTTTTTTTTCTAAAAAAAAAAAAAAAAAATTCCCCGTCATTTCCACACAACGTGTAGCAATCTCATTCGCTATAACAACGTTTACAGAACTCGGAGAAGAGAAGGGAGCAAAAGCTAAAAAAATAACGAACTAGCGATCACAAGTCTCGTCATATTGTTCGAAGATCCAATCTAAGCATCTCTCTCAAGCTTTCAGGGAAGAAAACGGCGGATCTGAGATCGAAATCTTCTCTGGAGCTTTGCTCTGGATAGCCCAACAGAGTGAATCGTGGCTCCTTCAAGACGGAAACTCTCCTCTTCTACCTCGTCCTCACCACGAACCCCACTTTCAGGGCCAATTCGGACTGTTCATACTCAAACATTACGACCTTCGCAGCCCGATCTCCCTTTCTGGCAGCAAACCTGGTTCATCGTCTTCCTCTTCTTCATGGCGTTCTCCTTCTTTGCCCTCACTCTCTTTCTCTACCTCGGCCTTGACTTGGATCAGAGCTCTCTTTCTCCGGCTTCGGCCGCCGCCTCCGAAGGTGTTGAGGTGAATCCCACAAATATCCACATTTTTTTAAAGTGAGCAAATTCGTTGAGAGACTTCATTATTTTCTTGTCCTTATTTATTAGGTTACGTACGGGTCGGTGCTTAAGTTGATGCATGAGAGGACGAAATATCGGCTGCATTCACATGATGTGCCTTATGGATCCGGCAGTGGACAGCAATCGGTTACTGGTTTTTCCACTGTTGATGACTCGAATAGCTATTGGGTATTCCAGCCCCCCCCCTCTCCTTCTCTGAGTTTTTCTTGATTTGATTGATAATATAGGAATGTCAATGCAATTTTCCTTTTTTTTATTATATTTTTTTTCTCCTGACCTTATTTGGAGTTTAATTGGTTTTGGTTCTTGAGCAGATCGTTAAGCCAGTGCTGGACTCATCTGAAAAACAAGGTGATATAATCAATAGTGGAACTCTTATCAGGTTGCAGCATATGAGGACGCGGAAATGGCTGCACAGCCACCTGCACGCATCTCCAATATCGGGCAACCTTGAGGTTGGTTGGCAATTTATTTTTACTATTTTGCTCATGTTTCAATTCTGACTATTTGAAGGCCTAATTGTGAATAAAATTTGTGGCTTTGTTAGTTAATGTTTCTAAGTGGACTTTTAGCATCCTATATAGTATTCTAAAAATATTATGCATATCTAAGATAATAATTTATGTTGACGGAAAAGAAAGTGTATACGAACTTTCTAAAATTATCGCTTGGATTTTAAGTGGACCATTTCCTCCAATAGTTGTCTGTTTGGACACTAGAAATGAAATGTACTATTAGAGGCACTTCCTAGTTGTTGGCTTCAAACTAGTGTGTTGTGTTTCTAGAGGTTGTTGTATTCTGCATTGTGTATGTGCATTTGAATAGCTGTGGGTTGTTATTGACATCAAGTGAAACACTTCTTTTAAGATGTTGATGATGCTCCAAGCTAATGTAAGTAACAATTTTTATCACTTTGCTGTTGGCACTGTAGACAATGTATATTGAGAAATGACATTGTTCCAACACTTTGATGGCCTTATTTTTTTTCTTATTTATTACTTTTTTGAGAACAATTGAATTTATTCAGTTGAAGAAGAAAAGGCAAGAAATAGAGTATGAAAGGTCCCCTCTAGCAAGAATGTGAATTGATATTAAAACATGATTATTAACTGATCTTTTTGATTCATGGAATGTCTTTGATGATAGAGACTCAATTGTAATTCTTGAGCACGAACACTTTGAATCCCAAAACTGAAGCTGTTTTAAGGGCTTTAGAGAAGATTCTCTTCTTATGGAAGGCCCAGCAGATTACGCTAGGACGATTCCCCTGTAAGCACTTTCCTTTTAGGACCGAAAGTGTTGTTGCTCCATATATGAAGAAAATCACCAATGCTTAATATAACAACCCAGTGAATCCCAAATTTCCTTTAGCAAATATACCATATTTTTTTAAGAGAAATTGCAAAGATTAATAGAGAATCAATGGATTCAGGCTCCTTGCACAAGCAACATCTTGTAATTTTCTAAATTATGTGCCCATAAAAAATCTTGGAGCAACCCATTAATAGTTAATTAATTTGATATACCATGTGGCATGGTCTCCATTCCATAATTTTTAGGTGTTGACATGTAGGATGTGGGATGTGGGATGCTTAAAAAGACTCTAGGAGAAGCAGTGAGGAAAAGCATGCATAGCTTAGGCCTTGTATCAAGCATGATCACGAATAGAACTGATTGGCGAGCGAGGATCCGTGTAGCCAACCCCATTTACTTGGAATAAGGCTTTGTTGTCGTTGTTGTTGATATACAAGATGCCTGTCAAGAATTGCACCTATCTCACTAAAATAACACTACCATTGAGGTGTCCAACCAATTGAATGACCCTAATTCATGAACTTGTGGGGCAGTTCACTAGGCCAAAAGTCTTGAAAAACCTAATGTGAACCAGAATCACAGTGACAGTAACCGTTAACAGCAAAATAGAAAACAAGAAGCTTTGTATCTTTCACCTCCCAAGTCAGATGGGGTTACAAATTTAGGCAACTAGAGGCTACGGTTTAAACCTCACTTTCATCCATCAGTGGGGTGAGTAGTACTGTAACAGACAGAAAGTAGAAAGTAGCAGTCAAAGAAATAGGAACTTTTAAAGATTTTTTTCTATAACTCAAACATGATAGCCCAACAGTGGCTGTAACTCTGGCCGAAGGTGGCTTTGGAAGGGGAGGGTTCCTCAAAATGTGGTTTGATCAGTCTTGATCTTCCTAGCAAACAGCCGCTGTTTGGTTGCTGAAACAGAATGTTGCAGAGCACTTACAGTAGCATCCTTTCAGCAGTAATATGCTCAGGTTCTAGAAGCACCTTAATCACCAACTAGGAGTTATCTTAAATAGTGGTTCTGTCCTTCAGATCTTTGGTAGTTGAACAGAAACTGATTTCCTACGATGGTACAAACAAAAACACTAATGGAATTATGGAAAGAAGATGATATGGTTTGGTTTCATCACCAAAACCTGGGTAAGGCTTCAACCCCACAAATCCAAGGTTTTACCACCTTGGCTGCACTTGAACTGCACAAGAGCTAACTTCATTGAAGAAAGAGTATTGACAAAATTGATGGAGCTGAAACTCCATCTGTTTGATGGGTTTGAAACTAAGATCTTTTAAAAAATTAAGATGCAATGTTTTCTCAGTCAACTTATTTTTTAGTGTTGAGATTCTTAGTCTTGGTGTTGTTTAGTACCACACTAGAGTTGTCACTAGTAGTGGTGCTGTTTAGTATATTTCCATTATGTTTAGTGAAGTCGACTTAGGAATATAGTCGGCTACAGATGTGCTTCCTTTATTTCTTTGTTGGTTACTTAAGTAAGGGTACTTTGGTATTTGTAACCTTCTTTTATTAATATAAATGAAGGCTGGATGATGGGAGGAATTAGACTCATTGATTCTCTCTCTCCTTCTTGTGTTCTTCTTCTCCCTTTTTCTTCTTCCCTTACTTTGTTACATGGTATCAGAGTAACTACCTGGGTTGCCCTTTTTTTGAGTCGTTTAAGGTTTTCATTCTGGTGTGTAGCTACCATTGCTGCCTTTGCTGCTTCTGCTCTAGTTTCTTATTCTCTGCAAGATCTATTATGTCATCTTTGCAAGTTCTAGTAAGTTTTTCTTTGCAGTTCTATTAGTTTTGGATCTGAATATGTTCATGTCCTCCATTAATGGTTCCTTAACTTTTTCATCTATGGTTTCCTGATCTGGTTTATCTGGGTCTGCCATTGAAGTTCTGCAATTCCTTACTTTGTTACATGATTTATTTGGTTTGGCCATGGTTACTCTTTGCATCAAAATTAGATCTGAGTTTGGATCTGAACCTCTACTTGAGATTTGGTCTGATCTCAGATCTGTATCTGTTTATGGTATGTTATCTTCTACAGTTCTAATACCTGATTCTGGTTCTGGTTTACTGCTTTCCTCTATTAATGGCTGCCTCTATTCCAGATATGATTCTGTTTCTGTTTGCTATGTTCATCAAACTGCTGTTCCTAGGTTCAGTTTCTGTTAATCTGATCTAGCTATTGCAATACCATTGATTTTGGCTTTTGATTTTCAAGTTCAGGTCCTGTTCATTAGGTTAGACTTGCTGTCAATCTTGACTATTAGACTTGCTGTCGATCTTGACTGTTAAGAGTCCTAGCAGTCTAAGGTTTGCTTAATGTCTTGGACTCTCACCCTTGGATCGATATCTCAACTTTTGATGTGTTCTCTTCCAGTTAGTTGTGATGACATGTCACTTGCTATTTTTGTCATTGATACATCAGATCATTGACTTTTCGATTCTGTACAAAAATAACCTTGCATCATTACCTAAGTTCTAGTCACATATGGACTTCTTCATAACTTTTGATCTTATCGTTGGATTGCATTGAAATTTGGATATATGGTCTCCATCATCATTTTCTTTGATATTCTACAGTTGAAGTGGCATCCGTGGGTTAGATTTTTGGTACTATTATTGTTTGTTCCCCCAAAGGCAGGTTAGGTCCATACTGCAGGGCTCCGCCCCAGCACCCCCATGCGAATCAGGCTAAGCCCTCTGCTTCCATTACAGACCTCAAATGTTCTTCCCATTCAGATCGCCACAAATTTTCTCGTGGCGGTCAAAGCGCAAAGTGGGTCAAGACTTCAAGACATATTTTGTTTGTTCCTAGTGATATTTTGGCAAGGTTTTCTGCTATGGTCATGTTTTATATTTTGGTTTGGTGGATCATGTGATCCTATTTATTCTATTTCTTGGATATCATCTCCACATGTAATGCTAACAATCCTGGTTATTTGGCCCATGTGGAATGCTCCATGTGAGGGGGAGGAGGAGCATAAAATTTGCTCGTGCTCGTGTTTGTTCATGTTGGAGCCTATTACGTTGCACGTTATGCAACCACTTGTGTTGGAGTCAACTATCTTTTTGCTCATATTAGAGCCTATTATCAATTGCACAGGATGTAACCTTTGTTCGTGTCTATTTGTGGGAGAGACACTTTTATCCGTTTGTTCAAGTCTGCTCAAGGAAGAAAGACTCGTGTCTACTCTTGGGAGAGACACTTTAGCAGTTGTTCAAGTCTGTTCAAGGAAGAGAGACTCATGTCTGCTTGTGGGAGAGACATTTATATCAGTTTGTTCAAGTCAGCTCAATGAAGAGAGGTTTTTATTAGTTGCACAAGATGCTACCCTGCACTTGATGTGGTTTATTTGGTTCACAGCAATCTTATAATGTCTGGTTCCTAGCTACCGAAGTAGCTATGATGATTGTTATTCTCCACCACTTATCTTGTTCGTTGTTGGTTATGATGATTTGGTGTTCGTGAGTTGATATTGCTCCATGAAGAGTTCTCTTTGTGCTCTTTAGCGTCTCCGATAGTTATATATTGAAGACTGGTGTTGTGGTTTCTATCCATTCTTATTGTCCAAGTTGGAACTCCACCTTGATAGGCAGTTGAGATTTTTTGTATTTTCCAAGCTGGAGCATGTTTTAGTTTGAGGGGGAGTGTTGAGATTCTTAATCTTGGTGTTGTTTAGTACCACACTAGAGTTGTCACTAGTAGTGTGATTGTTTAGTATATTTCTACTATGTTTAGTGAAGTTGAGATTAGGAGTGTAGCCGGCTACACATGTTTTTCATTAATCTCTTAGTCGGTTACTTATGTAGGGGTAATTTGGTATTTTTAACATTCTTTTATTAATATAAATAAAGGCTGGACGATTGGAGGAATTACTTTCATCGATTCTCTCTCTCCCTCTTGTTCTCTTTATCTTCTATTCCTTCTCTCTTCCTCCCTTACGTTGTTACAGCTAGCTTACCAATATTCTCCAAAATGATCTCTTTTGGCTAGTAGGTGTGATTTCCATGCACCATTCAATTCTTCATATAAATTATTTGGTAATCCAGGATTATAAAAATCCTTAATATTAGCTTATGTTTGAAAACTGTTCTGTTGTCACAGAGGCTTGTCTAGCCATTGATAAGTATGATTCCTGTTTGATAGGGCTTTGTTAGACCTTGTCTAATCCGATCAATGTGCAGTTCTGGTAAACTTCTATTGGCCTTGAAACTCGTTTCCTCTTCCTTGTCTAGTAAGTTCTGATTCCTACAGATAAATATTGGATAATCCACTGGGCTAGTGGTCTTCAAAGCAACTTCTGCTTAATAGATCTGCAATAAAATTGTCAATTCCTTTAAAAGTATCATACTCTTTTTCTAAGAATACCTATATAGGAAGTTTATGGTCTGTTTAGCCGTCTCTCCGCATTTCTTGTTTATTAGCCAAAGTTGCCTTGCTAATCTAGTTTATTCTGCTACATCAATTTGGATTTTTCCCCAGCTATTGTTGTACCAGTGTTCAAATGCTACTCTATATTCAGTTAGATCTATTGAATTAATAGTAGTGTCTATATTATCTAGTAAGGTCTTCGTTCTTCATCCATTCGACAATTTTTTTCCTACTACAATTAGATATGATGGTTTCATATGTTCACCACTTATCATACCTAATTTAATAAATCGTGGTGTTCTCCAGTTTATATTAACTTCTGATCTATGATAATCCTGTCATTAAAGGCAAATACTCCTGGATGTGTAACAGTTCTCATTCTCCATATTTGATAAAGTTGACAGAACCTTAAAGGGGGTATGTCTCTCTGCTAGAGACAAATATAAGCGTACTTATATCTTGGACTTTGTCATTCCCAAACTATTTACTGCATATCTTGCTATTGCAGGCAGTTGGCTTCATTGTTCTGCATTATGTCTCAAGCTCTGAGAGCCAAGCTCTACAGCTTATATATCAAAGTAATTAGAAAACATCCTTATTGAAGGGCATATACATTCTCTTACTAATGGCCAATCATATCTTTTAAGTACATCTTTAATGTTCCACGCACATTCCCCTATTATAAATATCAATTCTTACTTCTTCGGGCAATTCTGCTTTTTTTTTGAAGAGCAGTGTTTCTGCCTTCTTCTTTGTCTTCTAGTGCTGATATAGTCACACTTCACAGCCTGTATATTGATGTTGTTCTACCAATGGGATTTCTACTAATTTTTTGTTTAAAGTTAGTGCTATTGACTTATGGTAAATATGCATAGGTAAATACTTATCTATGAAATTAGTTCATCAGACAAAATCATCGTGCATGGTAGGAAACATAAAATTTTTGAATAATGAATTTTCTTTCATTTAACTAAACAACTATTCTCTTAGCTTTGTATTGAAATAAGAATTTTGTTGCCATCAATTCCTTTTGCTAGGATTAGATGTTTCATCTTCACTCACTTCAGAAGACAAAGCATTCCATCAACAAGCACTTGTTGTACAATCTGTATCGATGAGTATACACTAAATATATGGTTTACAACCTATATAATTAAATTAGCCCAAAGTGTATGTATAGCTCTTCTAATGCAGGCAAAGATCCGTTGGATAGGGATCTTCTTAGGATTTAATTTAGAATTCTTTGCAAATTTTATTTCTATTGATTTAGTCTTATTTTAGAGTTTTACTTCTATTAGGAAGGTAGTTTCTCTTTTTTATTTATTTTATTAATTTTTGTTATTGTGGGTCCCATCTCCTTGGACGTGGATCAGTTTTAGTTTAATTAGGATCTTTATTTTATTTTTATTTATTTATTAGAATTTATCTTGTGGGCCCCCTTCCTCCTTAGACGTGGTTATTTATTGAGTGTTTGAGTTAGTTTATAACTTTATTTTCTTTAGTTTTAGAGTCCTATTTTAATTATGATTTGTAAGCCTATTTATAGGCAGCTTTGTTATTGAATTAAGGGGGAATTAATGGAAATAAAGAAAAAAAAAAAGAAAAGAAAAGAAAAAAGCAACGTGGCTTTTGGTTTCTCTCCTCTCCCTTGGCGGTAAGCCCCCTTGTCTCTCTCTCTTTCGGTTTCTCTTCCCCTCTTTGAGTTCCCTTTCTCCCTTGCTGTTTTGATTGCTTCTTTCTCCCCTAGCTTCTTTCTTCCCTTCTCTCTTTCTCTTTGGCTTCCCTCTCCTTCCTCTTTGGTTCTTCGTTTCCCTTCCCTGATAGTAGTGTTTTCGATATTCTCCAATGATATTCCCTTTCATCCCTTTAAGTGAGATTCAGTCTCCATTATCTTCTTTCCATAACTAGGTGAAAACAGGATTTCTGCTTTCCCTAATGCTCTGTTTGTTTCAATGTAAAATTTTATGCATGTAATATTTTATATGTAAAAAAAAAAATTTCAATGTTTATTTCCAAGAGATAAAATATAGTGATCTCCACGGGGGATAGAAAAAAAATTTCGTCTTTCTTTTACCTACTGGAAACAAATTTTAAAATTTTTTTTTACATATAAAATATTGCATGCGTAAAATTTTATGTCGAAACAAACTGAGCATAATTGAAGATGATACAATTGGCTTGACTGTATATCTTCACTTTTGCTGAAAGTTGTTCTTGGTAAAAACAGGAATTTTGTAGTCTTTAATGCTACAGGTTCTTGCTTAGAATCTATTGCATTATGCTGTAGTTTGTGTTCATCAAAACTTAGTCGAGGAAAAATTATGTTTGAACTTGTTTAGAGTAGAAGATTCTCTTGTTGTAAGGAAATAAAGATTATTTCTTGAGGCTTGAATTTCAATAGACTTTTGTGGTGTTAGCTCAGTATGGGCGTCCCAATGCACGAGGCTCCCGCTACTGCAGGGTCTGGGGAGGGCAGAATGTATGCAGCCTTATCCCCACAACACGGAGATGCTGTTTCCATGGTGGTGTTAGCTCAGTATCTTCAATAAAATCACTAAAGAACCATTGTTTTGGGATTGACAAATCTTTTGGATTAATCAATCTAGGTTGAATCACTGAATTAAACCTTATTGGTTCATACAGCTCAATAGAATCTTTTCTAAAGACTCACATTGGATGGATGGATATATAAGGTAGTGCAATTAATTCATGGAGTGTTTTTTAATGAACCGCAGCATAATATGAATTAAACTGTATATCTATTCCTTGTGTCGTGATTTTATTCCTAACGTCTCAGCTTATGTTAGGGTCATCTAATGATAAAAAGAAATTTGGTCTGGTATTTGAATCAAACCATTCTAGAGACTAAATTGGATTCAATGCCTCCAATTAGTGCTTGAGCTGGATCTTTGAAGCATTTATCAAACACAAAACCTAAAATTGGACTGTCAATGCCTTGTCCAAACAAAGCAGTCAAAGTAATTTGTAATAAACTATTATGAATATGGATGTGGAGGTGTTTCTTTTTCCATATATTGATCTTAGTCTTATCAAATAAAATCAATTCTGCAGAGTGCAGATCTATGTTTGGTAAATTTAGCAATTTTATTGCCACTAAGTTGCTAAAAAATGAAAACTGAAAATGGATTAAATTTTAAAAATTTATAGCTCTCTTCATTTTTTTTTATATACAATATTTCTAATTGCTTTTCTTTAAAGGAATAAATTTCTCCTAGAACTCCTAATTCTTGAGAATTTTTTTCATGGAACTTGAAGTTTAGCTCATCTTGATTATCATTTGAATTTTCTGATTCAAATTAAAGTTCATAAAAAAAATATTTTCTAAACCAAAGATGTCTTCTCCGAATAGAATTTCTAATTCTTGTTCTTTAAGAGTCTTAATCCTTTTTTTTTTTGGCAGTAGATCATTTCTAGGACATTGTGCATGCATAATGACCTTCATCATTACAGATATAGCAATGCCATTTCCTAATATTCCTTTTGTTTAAAGGTTTTTTTTGTGAATAGGAGAATTTCTTTCTTTTCCATGTTCTCCATTTGAAGCTTTTTTTTTATGCATCACATTACCTTTCTTAGGCATATTACAACCAATTTTCCAATTTTCTAATTTTCTTTGAGAATTTTATAGCAACACTGTTATCCATATACAACAGTGTTAATCTGGTTTCTTACAACACCGTTATCCATATACTACAGTGTCAATCTGGTTTCTTACCTAATTTTTAGCTTTAATCTCAAAACAGCGTTCTGCTATATTTCTTAAGACAAAGCAAATTCACTATTCTTTCAACTCAAAATTTTTGTTTCAACTGATCTAGTTAATAATAATATTTTTGGAAGGTATTATAGAATTCTTCAAACTGGGTAATATTGCATAACTCTAGTGTTGAGAGTATGTAATTTGCATCTTTCAAAATTTCAGTAATTTTTGTAAGAATATCTTCTGGAGTACGAAAATTTGAAAGTAACGAAGCTTTTTGCCTTTACCTTTTTTTTACTGTTCCCAACATTTAAGCCATTGGAACAAATCTCCTTGAAGGATTGCAGTAAGATAGTTTAAAATTTTTTCTATAGCCAATGTATGTTTATAATTAGTGGCTAGGATAGATAGTTTCCATACTGTGCAATGGTTGCTTATTAAGTCATCGTGTCTTTCACTTGTTGGAATGGGGTTTCTTCTTCCTTTTAATTAGAATTTGAAGTTAATGGTCTATCAACCTCTGGATCGATTTCTTATTTATGATTTTCTTGTCTAAAATCATTATCACTTAGATAATTTTCTTCTGTTCTAGAAACTTTATTACTGAAGGCTTTAACAATATCAAGATCTTCATCTGGTTGTCTGTCAGTGAAGTTGTCCTTTGATTCTTCAGACTCGATTGAATTTTCTGAGAAAGAGTCCAAATAGTCCTCAAAGTGATAATTGAAATAACTCAAAATTTTTTTATTTTGAAGAGAGGTATCTTGAATCTTTTTGATTAAGATATTTCTTTCATCAATTGATAGATTTTTTTTTGGTAAAACATCAATTGATAGATTAACATCTTTATACATATATTTCCAGTATTCTAATAATTCTATTAAATTATCATACTATACTTTGTTACCGTTCAGTTTGAAGGGTAAACAAATCTTCCGAGTACTCAGTAACATAATACAGTCTATCTCTATGATTATTTAGAGTTGTTTTAAAAATAAAACTACTTAATGCAATTGATTTTTTTTTTCTGTTTTTAGTTATAAGTCAAAATCACTGTATTACCCAAATTTTGTACAGACCCTTCTAATCTATCTAACTTACGATCCATAACATCTATGTTAGTCTCTACATTATATTGATTAATTTTTTGATTTTTATCAATTTTTCTAAATAAACTATGTGCTAGGTGACACACAGAATTTAAACTACCTAATACCAGCTAAACTATTTTCCGACCTGCGATCTCTGTGGCATACTTTGTTTTACCTATTCAAGAACTTGTACATTTTACTGATTCTGGATGATTCTTTGCCAGTGGACTACTGATGGTAGCTGAGACTCCTATATGTGTTTTATGTGCCTAAAACCGATTCCCAGAAATGCCTAGATGCCATAACTCAAAGGCTAACAGCAACAGGGAGAATATGGGCTTTGAAACACAGACCTATGGGTTTTACATTAGCCAACAACAAGATCAATAAAGAACCAAATAGAAATGAAAAGCTCAAAGATAAATAATTCTAGTAATAACTAAAACAGCAGAGCTGGATGCAAGCAGTATTATATTAGGAAAAGATTACTTTAAACATCTAAACGAGCCATATGGTTGGCAGGGCTGTACACAGACGGTACATTATTAGAAAAAGATAGAGAAGAAAAAGAAACTGCAGTACTGTTGCAAACTTGAGTTCTTGAACTTATTTCTCAAACTCCAAGCTCTAGAAACTTTGATTACACAAACAGGACTCACTTACATGAAGAGCAATTTGAAGAATTATTTTATTAAGTCAAAGGCTTGGTTTTTATAAATCAAATTATTGTTTAATCTTTTCTTTTTCTTCTTAATTTTTGTGCACTCCTATCAACTCTGTTCTTACAAATAGAATCTGGCCTCTGATGGTCCATTTGATCTCTTTAAGGTCTGAGAGTTCCCGATAACTGAATACTTCAACATACCATGTTGATGCAATAAGATACAATATTAATATCTGAATGTTCCTGTTTTTGTGTTTGCTTTTGTATGTGGAAATGTATTTTTTTCACTCTTTAAGTATCTTCATTTTCATTTGACAATGCAAATCTTTGAAACAATATGGTGGAATATATCCTATTGTTAATGTTTGCAAATAGTAGTACTTCTATTAAATTTGCGATGCAAGGGTAGTGAGTCAATTTTAGCATGAGAGAATCCACATCCATATCTCTCTCTGATCGTGGGGAATTGATGGTCATACATACGCCTGTTGCTGTCAGTGCCCATATGCACATATATATTTTGGGCATCTTAACTGATGGTACAGGCGAACTTCTTCTCAACAAGGTGGTAGTCTGCTTAAAGCCTTAAGTTGTTTCAATCTCACTGGTATCTGAAATTGTACACCATCATGAAGCACGACTACATGGGTTTTTTTTTTTTGGTTGGGGGGGCGGGGGTTAACAGTAGCTGCTAAGTTTTTATACACTTTATAGCATGTCCACATTTCCAAACTTAGGTGGACATTTTGATCTACGTGTCCATTCAATTTAGATGCATAAGTATGCGTGTTATTGCTGCTATAATTTGTATTTAATTTACCTTGTTCTCGTCTAGGTGAGCTGCTTTGGAGGAGGAGATGAATCTGACACTGGCGATTATTGGAGGTGAGATATTGGTAATTCACATTAATAACTATTGGAGTATACCTTGCACGTTGATGGCTGATGCCATACTATATTTTACAGGGTTGAGATTGAGGGGGGTGGGAAAACATGGAAGCAAGACCAGAGGATCAGGCTTCAGCATTTGGACACTGGTGGTTATCTACACAGTCACGACAAGAAATACCAAAGGATAGCTGGAGGTCAACAGGAGGTAAAGAAAAAAGAGAAACAAATTTGAAGTTCTTAAATTTATGAGAATGTATGCGAACTGCTTTGCTTTGGAGTTCCTAACCTAGAAATTTGTATGTCGACATGTACCTACACAGGTTTGTGGTGTGCGAGACAAACGTCCTGATAATGTTTGGTTGGCAGCAGAAGGGGTATACTTCCCGGTCACTGGAACGAAGTAGAGTTTGTCGCCCTGCTCTTATTAAGGCCAAAAACAGATGGGAGACGACAGTTTTCTGGTGGTGGGTAGTGAAACCATAGTTCTGTGAGCAAAAGATTATATAATTGAAATCATGTACCTAGCTACGGATGATTAGATCTATAAACTCATTTATGTCAAAAACCCCAGTTTTCATCTTTAGGGGACTGACCACTCACTGCGTAGAGTTCAAGCAACTTCTGCACCAAATTTCGAGGAGACTATATAATATATGTGTGTTTTTGTGGCAATGTTCCTTCCTTATTGCAGCTATGAGCCTCAAGGAAGGGGGAGGGGGAGGAGGAGCTCTGAGCCAGTTGACCATATGGTACTTTTGTACCACCTACTACCATTGGCTCATGATCTGAAAAATACTAGGGAAAAGTACACATACTACCCTTGGACTATGGATTAATACACTTATCATCATCCATTAAATTTTGACAATTACATATATCACCCTTGATTTCAAAAACATGTAACAAAAAGATTCATTCTGTCAACGGTGTTAAATATAACTTTTAAAAGAAACTTTGCACTTGTTGGGTTTACAAAGGAAACTGCCATGGCAGCATGGTAAACCTTCTTCCCTTTTTTGCAAATTGACTAGAACAAAATAAAGAGGTGGAATTGATTCGGTTACTTGACCAGAATGAACCTTTTTGTTACTCTTTTCTGAAATTATGAGTGATATGTGTAATTGTCAGAAGCTAGTGGTTGATAGATATAATTAGTCCATAGTCTAGGTGTAGTATGTATAATTTTTCCAAAATACTATTATTCCTCGTTTGCCTACATAGAAATGGCATAAGTAACTCGAGTTGGGTGATTCTGCCTGAGTTAGATCGACGACTCTTGGTGATTCTGGTTGAGTCTAACCCTAGCTGATTCTGGAAAATTTTTGGATGATTCGGATTGAAAAAATAGGTTGGTCTGATGAACTAATTAGGCCAAAGGTTGAGAGATTACATGGTCACATAAATGTTAGCTAATCCTCTTATAGTTACGGTAGGTACATCAAGGATCTAGGATGCCTAAAGCTTGAGAGATTACAAGGTCACATCTTAGGAAAAGGCTAGCAAAACTAGAGACACGAGCCTATAATGTTTGTTAGATTCCCGGAAAACTACAAGCCCAACCCATCACACCAAATCCATTCTTCCAAACACTCCATCCAAATCAGAGAGACCTATTTTTGCAGGACTTTATTCGGCCAACTGCCAAAAGAAGTTCATGAAAGCAACTGAATAGAGAAAAAGCAAGGAAGAGACAACCACTGTGCAGGTCCTTTCGTTGGCATCCTTTTATGAAAGGCAGTAAGGGATGGAAAATGGACAAGACAACCCAAAGTCCCAAAGGGTACAGTGAGTATATACTGAATCATTTAATTGTCAATTTATCTTTTTGCGATCTATTAATTTCCTTTTAAACCCCCTTGGATCAACTCCGTACGGTAGGTCCCACGATCGTATGTGTCCCAAATTAGCATGCATTTGATGATTCTGTTTTTAAATTAATTTGTTGGGAAGTAAGATTACATGAAATGCTAGAGATTGTTAAAAACGTTTGGTCGGGTTGTTGTTTTTCTTCCCCTTTATATTGGCTTGGTCTGGTTTTTGGTCAATAAACGGTTTGGTTTTTAAAATTAAAATTGCAATAGATAACTGTTGGTTTTGGTGGTTTCGGCCTCTTATTGGTTTTGGTTCGGTATTGATTTTTCCATATATTAAAAGAAACATATTTTTAAAAAGTACGGTTTAATTGGTCTTTTATGGTTCGATCCATTTGATCGGTTTTGGTCAGTCTTATCAGCAGATTTTGGTTTTCCACTGGTTTTTAAAAATCAAAACGACTACCAAATTGATAAAGAGTTTGATTCGGTTCGACTTGCTCTTTTTTTTTTTTTTTAATTATTTATATTTAATTCAGCTCGATGGGTCTTTTTAATTTGGCCCCAATTTTGACACCCTTATCAATTGCGTCTTTACAAAGAAGGATGGTAGTCGCTCGTGTCCTCGTGGGATCCACATCCTCTCCTCCAAGATAATCTAGAGGAGAGGTGGTGTCCCCATTTGGGGCTTGGGTGAATCTTAGTCCTCCATCAGAGCAGACATCCCCTGTCGGCTCAGCTTGTCGACTCAATATCGACTCGAATGGTCGACTCGGATGGAGGGTTCAGATTCATCCAAGCCATAGGTGTTGCCCATCTAATGAAGACGTCACCTCTCCTCCAGATTCCCTTGGAGGAGAGGATTTAAATCCCTCCTCGTGAGCCATCATAGCCTTCAGCCCCACAACATAAATGGTGGGCTTGGTAAAATTCTAGGGAAAAAGTACCATAGAACCGCAGTTCTACAGGATAGGGAGTACTGGATTTGTAATTTAGCCATGTAAGGGTTCATGTGGTCAAAGTGGACTGTTGGATGTCACATTTAATATATTGTTTAACTTAATCATATGGCTTCCTTTGTATTAGATTTTTCTTGTGTATTTGGAATGTGAAATTACTATGCTCTTTCTCCCTTCTTTTATTTATATTTTATTATTATTATTATTATTATTATTATTATTATTATTATTATTATTTTAATTAAGCTCCAAACATGATTTTTGCAACACATATAGGGGTTACTCAAGGCTAAAATTTGGGCATCCATTTGGACTAAAATCTTACACATGAATAGGGGTTACTCAAGGCTAAAATTTGGGCACCTATGTAGGGATCATATGGATTGAAATCTTCTCCTGTGACAGGAGGATTCCAGTTAGAATTCAAGGGCGGGAGTTTAGCCAGCACGCATACCAATAAATCGGTATGTGCATTGGCATAAATCCAGCCCTTGGCATGTGCACCTGCCGGAGTAGAGGATTTCTATACGGGATCATACTTTTAAATCTCAACGAGATCTCAAAAATCACAGAAATCTCCATCTTTTCGAAATCTCAAAATCTCGAAAAACTCAATCTTTTTATGTTATAAAAAGGCAATGTCTTGACGAGGTCTCGAAAATCTTGAACCTCAGCCGGGTCGAGATCCTAAATTTAAAACATTGGTTGAGATATAGCGGTTATAGCCTCCCTGATGTTTGTTTTTTTTTTGGGAATGAAATAAAGAACTTCAATACGATAGCTAATCCGAAAAGATAATTAGTTATACGCATTCCATCTCCCGTGCTCTGTGGATGCCCTGCTCGATTCCTCATGCTTCTGATTCTTCAGCGGATCCTGCCAAACAGAAATTAGAAGTTTGAGTCATTTTTATGCTTGTTACGAAATAAGACAGATTAGATGACCAGCGGGGTTTTATTGTAATTAATTTGTTGGAAACTGCTATCAATGATTAGCATCGGTAATCTTGAATGTGTAGACTCAAGTAGTAATCTAATGGGCAGTTATTTGGTTCTTGTTGCTCCAATCATGTGTAGACTCGAGTAGTAATCTAATGGGCAGTTATTTGGTTCTTGTTGCTCCAATCATGAGTGGTGTAGGTGGAACCAAATGGAGTTGTGTGGTCCATTTTTGGATCAGCTGGAGCAAGCAGTTGTAATTAGTACCAATGACTTTGTACTCTAGTACGTACTACTGTTGCCTATAGATAGATGATTTCTACAATATACTAGAGATACAAAGGGGGGAGGGGAGGAGTGCCTTAAGGCACAATGTGAGAGACATGCACCAATCAACTGAACAATGCTGTGTCGTTCACAACTTTGGTGAATTGATATAAACACTACGTAATCTTCCATAAAATAAAAGCTCTATGTATTATCATATGGTAGAGCATTCGGATTTCAATACTAATTACATGAAATAACAATCCAATATCTCATCAGATTTAATTAGTAGATATACTAATTCCATTCAAATTTTGATAGTGATGTCTAAAAACTATGATTAATTTCTATTCCAAATTTCACACATGACAAGTTGAAAAGGCCAGCCTCTTTTGAAGTGTAAAAATCCTCTCCGTTGACCTGTCGCCTATCAAGGGTTAGATTTCAGTCGGTCAATCTCCCCATTTATTGGTAGGCGGGCCGACTAATCCTCAGTCCTTGGATCAGTTGCAGGAACCTCTTGCCGCAAGAGAGAATTTTTATCCTCTTTTGAAGGCCATGAGAAAAAAAACTTTCATTCGTAAGTATTAATATTATTATATATTGTATCATCAAATTCAATTTTTCCCAAGATTAGGCCTTTTTTTTTCTTTTTTTTTAAATGTGAGATTAGGCTTTTATTTGGATCATCCAACACTGAGTGTTGATATTCTTGAGAGACTCACTCGCTGCAAGTTGCAACAGCTTTCCTTGGGCCTATCAAATATCAATAGTCTGATTTTGGATCAACTTTAGGCCGGCAGAGTTTATGCGCTGGTGCAATGGATCCAACGAAAATTTAAGTACCCCACAAAACTGAGAGAAGTTAAGAATCCAAGGCCAGGTTTCTGTATAAAATTGTAGAAAAATTTCCAAATGAAAAGAAGAATGGCCAAACACTTACAACTCATTTGTAATTTTGTAGTGCAAAAGTCAGCATTTCCCATCCAATATTCCCACTGGATCGCACATGGCTTCAAGTACAATGAGAGATGGCAGATAGCAAGCTTTTGGACTGCAGTGGTTTTACAACTTCTAGGTAGCCATAGCCCCACCTGTACCTGTTTCTCTGCAAATTGACATGAAATACACATCCTCCATACTGCCATGAAAAGAAAAAAAAAAAAAAAAATCAAGCGGTTCCACTTTCCTCTGATTGATATTAATCTTAAAAGTCTCACCCCCTAAAAACCTGACTTGTAAGACAAGGAAACCTTAAAACTCTGGATCCAAATCCTCTCCTCACAGGGGTTTGGGAGGAGGGGTGGCTATCATTAATCGATGTATAAGTGTCAATTGGATCCAAATCTTTTATTCTAGTCGATAAGATGAGCTGACAAAGGATAATGTCAGTTTATACATCAACTTATATAGAGGGTTTGGATTAAGCCAACACTCACGGATAAGACATTGACTAGAGAATCCCCTCCTCCCCCCCTCCTCCCCAACCCCTGTGAGGAGAGAATTTGAATACCAAAATTCTATTCTATCAACTGACATTTAATCCTTCCCGATGTCAATGTCAGATCATGTCAGATTAAACCCATAATATAGGATGGGATGGGAACACAATCACTGTAGCAGAAACTGGAGTTGTGAGTTGTAACAGAATATCCACATCATGCAACGGCAGATTAGGAAATACCATAACGTTTCAGCTTTCAATTCAGATTCAAATCCTCTTATGCTTTTCATATCGACGGAAATTCAGTGGCTATCCACTATGTATGTATATACATTAGTATGTATACACAATAAACTATAACTATTGGATTTTCTCATACTAGCATGAAGAGCATGAGATGATTTCTATCCGTTCAACCCATACATATAGACGGAACACAAATGAATCATCAATAATTTTGTTTTTTTATCTCACGGAAAATACATTTTTTTTTGGGTAAAAGGAAAAAGAAAAAATCTCATCTCACGGAAAATACGTTAATCAAAGAGACCCACCCGTTAGTAGAGTCCCATTAGTCGATGACGTAAGCACTATTTGAAAAATCTTGGGACGATAATACCCTTATTCTCAAATAGAAAGACCATTTTACCCTTATTGAACCATCATCCACAATCCTCATTCTCTCCAATCCTACAACCATTCAGACTCTCCGCCAAGCTTACTCCTTCAACGCCTCCTTCACCGCCGCCGCTGCTCCTCATCCTCCTCCACCTCCACAAATTTGGTTTCATCGCTCTTATTTTGCTTCTAGTTTTATCGATATCTTCTAAAGAACATTGCACTCTCTCTTTCTCTTCTCATTGCTTCTCCTTGGTGCTTAGGAGAAATGAAAAGTAAACGATCCGATTGGTGAATTGAAATATCCTATTTTACCTAATCCTGTGAAATGGCAAAAACTAACAGATTTTTCAAAGAAGATGATGGATATAGTGTTAGCAGAGATTTTTCTGATAATTGATTTGGGAATTTTCGCATTCGTTGCTTCCATTCTCTGCTCTGTTGCTTTCTTGTATAATGCCAAGGTCGTCTCTTAACAGCCAAATATAGGTATTTTCCTTTCAAATTTCTGTTTCATTTAGGATGAAATTGAAGAGAAGGTTGTTACTTCAGGGGTTTATTTATTTATGTTTTCTTCATGTAGGTTGCTTAGGGGTTCCCCCTCACCGTTCTCCTCTTTGAATTCCCCTGTTGCCGTATAGTCTCTGGTCAGGTGGATTTAGGGGTTTTTAGAGCAAGAAGCTGGATAGGGTATCAGAATCCGTCTGGGACCAGCTTTGTTTTTTATGTTTTTTTTTACTTTGCCATTTTAGGATCGCCCTCTGCAACCCTTGTCGATTCTGTTGCTGATCAGGATCGGCTTCGGATTGGCTGGTCTGATCCTCAAATCACTAATCTCATCCAACCAATTCTCCGTCGCTGCAACCACTACAATCGAACCCATGAAGATCTCTTCTCCGCCAAAGAAGCCACTCTTCTTCGAACCCTTGTTCTCCACCGCTGCAACCTTCGAACAACCAAGCCCTTGAAGCCCTCTTCTCCGACGCTGCAACCTTGAAGGAAGGCACATCTCCCGATGCCCAAATTTCCGCTGCCAGTTCTTTGCTAAACCTCGCCACAGATCAAGAAAGGGTTCGTATCATCTCCGGCGAGCTTAGGATTCGGTTGATTGTGCAGGTCCTCTTTGTGGGAGAATAAAAAAAATAGGTCTATTTTTGCTTCAGAATGTCTTATCAAAGGGTTAAAAAAATAATTTGGATTGTGAAAGTGGTAAAATGTCAAATTAGCAATTTTATCTCAATTTAATGTTTTTTAATTTCAAATACAAATAGTAAAAATGTCTTATCACATTTTCAGTCAAATCCGTCAGTTAATTGGGGCTGATTGAAGTTTATGCAAACCATTTGGGTGGTAGATGAGATTTTTGAAATTATTGGGGGTTAGATCGAATTTGACATAGTTTTTGGGGGTTAGATGAAATTTTTTCAAGGAAAAACTATTGAGAAAAACAAGAGAAAACCAAGACTTCGTTTACATCACCCACCCTCATGAAGCGAAGGAGAGGCCAGCAGCCAATCAACCAATTCTAAAATGGTTAAGGCCAAATTACATTGTCCCTGCTCTCTTTGGAAACATGTAGTTGTTTAATATAATTTATAATATTTATATATAACCTAAAATCTACAAATAAATTAGAAGATGATTATCATTATTGTGATAATCTATTATTACTTTTTTTTTTTATATCTAATGGTAGTAAATGGTAATTAATTATAACTCAAAATTTATTCCCATAAATAATTTATCATAAATAACTCATAAACATAAATATCAGAAAACACCAAATAAGGAAGTTCCATTTCTGCCTTGGATTCTAAAAGAAATACGAACTAAAAGTTAAATAACCTCCTAAGTTTGTTACCTATCAATTAAATTCATACTCCAAATCACAACTAGCATAGTTGTCAAGGCGTCGCCTGAGCATCGCGAAGGGGTCGCCTGAGCGTTGCATCATCTAGACGTCGCGTTGTGTAAGTGCCCAAGCTCCTTGATCACCTTAAATATTTATTAGGCCTCTAACACTTTGGTTCGCCCTTGCAACTATAATAGCCAGACCAGTAACTGATGAGGACATCGACTTTAGTTTTAGTTTTATTTTATTTTATTTTGTGAGAGTAGTGCCCCCCCCCTCTCTAGATGTGGGCGATTGGATTATGTCTTATTTATTTTATTTGTTTCTAATATTGTGGGACCCCTAACCCCCTTTAGACGTGGGATTGTTTAGCTAGTCTTTGAGTTGCTTTAGGACTCTATTTTCTAATTGGTTTTTAGAGTTATATTTTCATTAGGATTGTAGGTCATATAAGGTTAACTTTTAATTAATGAAATTTAGATGATGATTATTGATTAAGAAAAAAGAAAAAGAAAAAAGCAAACTGCTCTCTCTCTCTCTCTCTCTCTCTCTCTCTCTCTCTCTCTCTCTCTCTTTATCTGTTTTTTTGCAGGTAAGTCCCTCTCATCTCTCTCGGCTGCTCACTCTCTCCTTGGACAGGTACGGTTCCCTCTCCCACCCCTTCTGAATGTGTGGATAGATTCTTTCCACCTCCCCTTTTCTCTCTTATCTTCCTTTCCCCTCTCTCTTTCTTGTTACAGAATTCCCCTCCCCCTGTTTGTACTGCTCTTGGTAGTGCCTCTCTTCCCCTTTCCTTTGCTGTTTTATTTTCTAGTTACTAGGAATTGATTCAAGATAACCTGCTGTAACATTGGCAACACCCAAACCCCTATTTATGTTATTGTTCTCTTTATATTTCCCCTTTATGTTAACCTTTATCATAGTACAACCAATTGTTGAGTTGTTTTGTTTTCTCTAGTACATTAAGATTAATTGCAACTCCATTCTACATAAATTCTGTCATCGTGACTGCCATTGTTAGTATTTACTAACATGGCCAGCCACTTTGAAAGCATCATTGCAATTAATCCTTCTTTATTAGCTTTGTTTATAGTTAGAATTCAATTCTTTAACATTGATAATTTACTATTTTGCATGTCTAAAGGTTTATTTAGTTGCTAGGCATTTAATCTTGTTAGTTTAGGAATTTTGACATCTTTTGCAAGTTAGTATTTCTTAATCTACTGTTTAATATGATCATAACATGAAGCTTAATTAGCTTTTACTTAGTTGAACATGTTACTTGGCTTTATATCATTCTTTACATATGGTTATTTTGGTACTCATCTTTTAATGCATGTCATATGTGTCGCTGCCCATATCAGTCCCTACCCATAGATAACTTATTTCATAGTTATTAGTGTTATTTCCTCATCTTAGATTAGGTTAATTGGAGACCTTAGGTTAGCCTACATCAGTTTGGGATTAGAGCTCAGGCTAGAGTGTCCGTTAGGTGTTGGTTAGGCATCCTCCGTAGTGTGAATAGTGTATGTCCACTAAGAGTGATAAAAATTACAAAAACATGTCAAATACTCCTAACACCCCTAGAACATCCGAACAAGTGGAAAGGTTAATTAAACAACAACAGGTAATCATAAAGGCTCTCCTAGAAGCTCATGAGGCATTAAAATCCCACCACACAGAGTTGACTGCCAGTAAGACTGACCGAGAGAATCAAAACACCAACATTAACACTATTAACCAAAGCGTCCAGAACATTACCAATAGGTTTACTGCCCTTGAGGCAACTGCCCAAAACCCTAATGGACAACAAGACCAAATTTCCCAAGGAGATAGACTTCGAGTGAACAACCCCAATGCTATTCCGAAAAACCTTAGGAACGATAGACATCATAATTATGTTAATGTCCATGATAGGTAGACCACAATTTCCAAGGTCATGGGCATGGTTGAGGTAGCTATAGAGGTCTTAGATTCCGAGGTCAGAGACATCGAGATAGAAGATTAGATGTTAGGAAAAGGATCAAGGTAGATGTCCCTAACTTCGATGGCCAAGTAGACGCCAAGATTCTCCTAAGATGGATAAGACAGATGGATATGTACTTCAATTTTTACGAGATGTCTTAGGAACTTAAATTTAGGTTTGCAAAGATGAAACTCACTGGAGTTGCTCAGGACTTTTGGACTGAGTTAGAGTATCAAGAAGAAAACCTAGGACATGAGCCTGTCTCCACTTGGCGTGAGATGCAAGAAAGGCTTAAGCATAAATTCTTACCCCTCACCTATAGGATCTAGCTTCCTAAAGACATGAATACCATGAAGCAAGGTAAAATGTCCGTGACCAAGTACATGACTAAATTAATGAATTGAAAATCCAAAGCCAGGCTCGAAAGGATGTTGATCAGACATTAGCTAGGTTCCTTACGGGTCTTAGTTATGACATCCAGTCATGCCTAGCACGCCACCTTGTTAGAAATGTCCCCCAGGCCTTCTAAATAGCACTTGAATTAGAAGGAACTATGAGGTTTGCACTACAAAAGAAAAGTGAGTTCCAACCGATGGAATCTAACTTTCGACAATGGTTCCAAAGTCCTTCCACACTCCCAAAGCCAACCACTACCCTCCACGTCGCCTTGACAATAAGGGTAAAGAACTTTCGGGAGAAACACCCAAAAAGAGTAGCTAAGCAGAGTGTTTTAAATGTCAAGGTTATGGTCACTTCGCCAAGGAATGTCCAAACTGAAACTTGTATCTTGGTGAACTAGAGTTGGAAAAGCCTACTCAAGAGGATACTCAAGAAGGTGAGTATGAGGAGCATAGGCCTAGTGAGGCTATTTTCGACGAGGAGACTGAGATAATAGATAGTTCTAGACTAGGAATTGTATGGTATATGATTTTCCGACCTAAGACAATAGTTACAGATAAGGATGTCAAGTTCAGTAGTCAGACCGATAGTGTAAGAACCGTGCTGTCACACCCCAATTCCGGCTGAACCAGAAGTGTGAGTGAACCGGTACTAAACCATGGTTCACACCATGATCTCGAAAGACCGTGTCAACCAATCATCCCTGAGCAAACCATCAAAATCCAGAGTAATACTAGCAGCGGAAATAATATATCAATGAGCTGAAATAAATAATAAATTAAAATAATTATTCCAGTTATTCCATCATCCATCAGAATTTAAATAATATTTTATTACAAAGCTTTAATTGAAAATAACCAAATCAAAGAGGAAAGACACAGAAGGAGCACTCGCATAACGCATAACGCATCATGCTCGTCCTCCACACTCTGTGTCTCCAGGGCAGCCATCGCACTGTAGGCTGGGGCGGTCACGAAGTCCTCCACCGTATACCCTGCATCCAAATCTGAAAAGAGATATATATATTGGGGTGAGCTACAACACAGCTCAGTAAAGCACAAGACCAATGCAACATCCACATGCATGAGTTAACATTACAATTTGGGCCAGGTATAACTTGCAATTGTGCTATGGTAAGGTTTGGCGGCCACCGCACCTCCATGCACGAGCGTGTGAGCACACCCAATAGTCAGGCTCCTACCACACTATTACTGTTGCCCCACATCACTCACTCCGGTATAGAGATAGGACTCGAGTCTGGCGGGCAGGAAGAACTACAATCCCACGTCCTCCTCCTGATACCCCATACCGTACCAATACCTAAACCCCTATTGGCAAGGGCTTGCAAGTGGGTTCCGTTTCTAACCAGTCCTAGATGTCAATGCAAGTAGGCTCCACCCTAGTACAGCCGTCTACGGCATAGGGATAGAGCTAGAGCGTGCAGGCCAGGCTGGAGACCACATTACCTCACCTCCCCCTAATACCCTACCCGCAACAAGCATACCAAGATGGAACTATACGCAAGTAGGCCCTATCCCAACATCGCTCCCTATGGCATAAGGATAGAGCTAGAGCGTCATGGCCAGGTCAACGTCAATATCGGAGATCACCATGCCACATCGCTGTGGCCAGATCAACGTCAACATCGGAGACCACCTGCCATAACCTCCCCCTGATACCCCACCCATACCAAGCATGCTAAGATAAGGTGCTACAAAGGTGTCGGGGTGAGGAATGATCCCGAGGCCCCGGCCCTTCCCATTCCACACTCCAACTAAAACAATCACATGTCTAACATCCATCACACCTAGCATATGAAATGCATGAACAGATAAATCAAATATAATTTACACTACATGACATGTGATATGCACAATCCATCAAACAAGCATATAAATTGATACAGAAAATTAAAGAGCTCTCTAAGGTTTATTATTAAATCTTTAATTTAAGTTTCGGGTCTTGTCCCTTACCTGACGCGTGGTATCAATCCCTTTCGGCGTCAGAAATTTCACATACAAGTCCTACACAACCATATTTTCATGTTAATTTCCATTTATTAGAGTTTTAGAAGCCAAAACCTGGCTTTCCCAAACAAACAGGGCTCGGAACACATACCGGTATGGTGAGACCGGTATACATACCGGATGCACACATACCGGTCTCGCTCAGATTTGACTGAGTGCGACCGGTATGGTGCCAGCGGTATGCATACCAGATGCACACATACCGGGTCTCACTCAGATCCGGGCTGAGTGCGACCGGTATGGTGCCAGCGGTATACACCGCGGCCCATACCGCGGGACTTTCCCAAGGGTATACCCTACGGCGTGATTTCCGAGAGCGAGGTCTCCACGGTAGCTCCCTAAGGTTTCATCTATCTTCTGCTAAGGTCCAGTCTCTGAAGGGTCCTACGGATCTTGGCTAGAATGCCAAAAACCAACCAGATCCGAAAGAAAGACGAAAGGAATCTAAGCATTTTCCATCAGATCTCACGCGCCCGCGGCTCCGATCCGATAATCAACACTACAGGAAGGATAGAGCACTTTACCGGTAGCGGTTGTCAGTTGGCGACGTGTTCCTCCACCGGCAGCTCCCTCCTTGGCGGCGTCTACCTCCTTAAACCCTCAACTCCTTCTCAGAACAAAGGGGTTAACCATGGTTTTATGCGAGACCGGTATGTGTGCATCCGGTATGTATACCGGTCTCACCATACCGGTATGTGCTTTGGACGGCCTGGTTAACCCCTTTAAGTTTCCATTTTTGAGAGAAATACAGCTCCGAACAATACCGGTCTCGCACCATACTGGTCGCAGGATAGTGCAACCGGTATAGTGAGACCGGTATGCCATACCGGTTGCAGGAT
Source organism: Protea cynaroides (assembly GCA_028583415.1). Classification (NCBI taxonomy): domain Eukaryota; kingdom Viridiplantae; phylum Streptophyta; class Magnoliopsida; order Proteales; family Proteaceae; genus Protea; species Protea cynaroides. The sequence goes on along the minus strand of CM053276.1, from coordinate 76,148,221 downwards.
AGTGCATCCGGTATGGTGAGACCGGTATGGTGAGACCGGTATGCCATACCGGTTGCAGGATAGTGCATCCGGTATGGTGAGACCGGTATGCACTTAGCCATTTTTACACATTTTTCGTACCTGAATTTGATTGGTTCTTCACCCGGCTTCTTGCGTGGTCCCTTGCCCGGCTTCGATTTCCGGTCCGGTTATGATTGGGGCACCTGTCATCGCATAAAACCATGGTTAAACCGGGTTTTAGAGCACGGTTCTTACACGTGCTCTAAAAACTCGGTTTAACCCATGGTTTACATTGTGACAGGTCTCCCAATCATAACCGGACCGGAAGGCGAGGCCAGGTGACGAACCACGAGATCCAGGTATGAGAAATGATGTGTAAAAATGTAAATTTTACATATCGATCTCAGTACCGGTCTCACTGAGTGAGACCGGTATGTGTGACCGGTATGTGTAATAACGGTTGGAGACGGACTCCAGCGGGTCTCACACTCCGAATCAAAAATTGAAAATTTTCTAAACGTAGGAAACCTTCCTAGAACGGTCTCCCACTATTAATATGCACCTTAACCCTCCTTAGATCCTTCCAAACCCTAGCCGTCTGGAAGAGATCTGAGAAGGAGCAAGGAGGAAGGAGACCGCCCAAGAAGAGGGATTTTCCGTTGGAAGAGCACACCGCCATTCGACAAACACCGGTAAGTGCTCAACCCTCTTCGTAATGTTAGGATTTCGGATCAGAGCCATGAAACGGCGCAATGATCCAAAATTTTAGAACCCCAAAAACCCTAATTTCCATTAAGATCCAATCTGGGAATGATGCGACCTTATAGTCGAAACCTAGAAGGCTAAACGAATATTTGGACCTTAGAATGGTTTAGGAAAAACCCTAGAAACCAAGCCGATGATCGATGGGGGAGGGAGATCCGAGATCGGGCTCTCGGACCCAAACCGCCGGACCTAACCATTGGACAATAAGTCCTGCGGTATTGGTCCTGCGGTATATACCGCCGGACATACTGGCTGGACCTAAGTCCAGCGGTATAGCCCTATGGTATATACCGCAGGACATACCGACTGGACTGAAAGGTCCTGCAGTATGGGCCTGCGGTATATACCGCAGGCGCATACCGGTCTCACTACTGAGACCGGTACCGCGACCGGTATGCTTACCGAAGCCTGTTTGCTTGGCCAGACTTGGTTCTGACCAACTGTAACCCTAATAATGTAATTCTAATCTATGAGTATGATTATGTAGGAACTGTAGACAGCGTGAGTAGACCCTGTGACGCAGAACGGGCTTGTTATCACGCGTCAGGTAAGTGACAAGACCCCAAACCCTAAATAATCAAATAACAGTAAACCATTGTGATTAATTTGTATCTGTGTTTATTGTCTGGTGTTTGTGCATTTCATATGCCATTTTAATTGTTTAAATTATTATTATCTGTTCATGCATTTCATATACTAGGATGTTGGTTGTTTAAGCATGTGGATGTTTTTAGTTAGTGTGTGGAATGTGGAGGGGAGTGGAGCCCTGGATATATCCTCACACTAACACTTTTTCGTATCGTCGTCTACCTTAGCGGACTTGGTGTGAATAGGGTATCAGGGGGAGGACGTGGGATTATGGTTCAACCTGCCCACTAGACTCGAGCCCTATCTCTATGTCGTAGGGAGCCGTGCTGGGGTAGGGCCATAGATACTGTATTGACATATAGGACTGGTTAGAAATGGAACCCACTTGCAAGCCCTTGCCAATAGGGGTTTAGGTATTGGTACGGTGTAGGGTATCAGGGGGAGGACGCGGTAGTGTGGATTATTGCCTGACCGTCAGACTCTAGCTCTATCTCTATATCGGAGTGAGTGATGTGGGGCAACAGTAGTAGTGTGGATTGTTGCCTGACTGTTGGATGTCCTCACACTCTCGTGCATGGAGGTGCGGTGGCCACCAAACCTTACCATAGCATTGTTGTAAGTTATACCTGACCAAAATTGTAATGTTATCTCATGCATTTTGTATATTGCATTGGTTTTGTACTTACTGAGCTAAGTTGTTAGCTCACCCGAATATATATATTCTTTCTTTTCAGATTTTGATGCAGGGTACACAGTTGATGACTTCATGACTACCCCAGCGTACGGTATAGTCGCTGTCATTGACACTCAGGCAATAGAGGACAAGCATGACGCATCATGCGAGTGCCATTCTGTGTTTTCCTTTAAGAGATGATTTATTTTAAAACAATACTTTGTAATATTTTATTATTTAAGTTTGTGAATGATGGAATAATTTGGATAATTATTTTATTTACCATATAGAGCTCAGTTCATTTATCTATTAATTCTGCTGCTATTTATTACTCTCTGAATATGTTAGGCTGCTTGGAATGGTTTGTTGACACGATCTATTGAGATCCTGGTGTGAACCGTGGTTTGGAGACGGTTCACTCACACTTCTGGTTCAGTCGGAATTGGGGTGTGACAGATAGTCAAGCTGAAGTCATCAATAGGAGTTTAGGGAATCTGTCACATTCTCTGATAGGTGAACACCTTACTAGATGGGACCATGTCCTTACCCATGCCGAGTTTCTGTATAATCTTTTTAAGAATAGAACCACTGGTTTGTCTTCCTTTGAGATTTGTCTAGGTCATCAGCCCAGGATTCCCATGGACCTTATCCTTGTTGTGTCTAGCTCTAGGACATTCCAGTCAACCGAGTCTTTTGTGCAACATATACATGACTTGCATGCAGAGATTAGACGTAAGATAATTATAAATAACGAACAATATAAATCCAAGGTAGATGTGCATCGACGACTGCAAGAGTTTCAAGAGGATGACATGGTAATGGACAAAATTAAATCATAGCGTTTTGTCAAAGGAAAATCAAGCAAGTTACATGCTTGTAGTGCAGGACCTTTCAAAATTCTTAAGCGAGTGGGAGCGAATGCTTATGTACTAGAGCTACCTCCGGACATGGGAATCAACAACGTTTTTAATGTTGAGGATCTGGTTTCCTACCAAGACCCTGCTACCACGCCTTCAGTTTATCTTGATAGCCTTGAGGCTTTTTCTTTCATCGTTGATGCTTCTGCATCTAACCGTATTACTCATCCTACTATCTCTAGCCCTTCTATACCTCATTTTGAACGGCGAGTTAAGGAAATTGAGGAGATTATTGATGAGAGAGTCACCGCTACACATACTGGCGGTTCTCAAGAATTTTTAGTTTGATGGCGTGGACGACCATATATTGATTGTACGTGGATTTCTATGAAGGAGCTACAACGACTTGACCCGGATATGCTTGAGCAATACATCAGTTCCTCACCTGAGGTGACTTCTTCCAAGCCGAGGCGAGTTAATGACAACATCTTGATAGACCGATGTGAGGACCAAGGATTTTTTGAAAATGGAAATTATCCTCAAATTTTATATTTTAATTAAGATGTTCAAATTTTCTACACTTAATCACATAAAAAGAGATCGAAAGACTTTTGCCTTGAGATCTCATCCACTCATGTCAGTGGAGGGTAAGAAACTGGAGTTGCCACCTAGATAAGGTCTAGGACCTGGAATGATGTCCCTCAATGGAGGAACTCTAATGACTCGGGCAAATGGAATGGTTGACTTGTCTCACTAAAGGCGGGTAAGTGCCAAATTACGAGTTGGGAAGGTGTTAGGCACCCAATTCGCCCGATTGAACCGGTCTCCCTAAACCCTATCATTTCCTACAATTTATGAACGTTTGGGGCTATCTAATTAAATTACAAGATACAAGGGGAAATCCTTGATCTCTAATTCTTTACTAACTACGTATGGCATAAGTTGAAATTAAACAAATTAAACAAGATAATAATCACAAAATGAATTAAAGAATTTAATGAACGACCTAATCATACATCTAAAGAAAGAAAAAAAAATGATATACAATATATGACTGAGGTCTGGGAAAATCCCAGACCACCTATGTATCCCTATGCGGCGGGAATCAGGCCAAACGTAGTTTGGGCAAGTGTGTACGTACCAGGTGTGTGCAAGAAGAGGGACGCTATCAAAATATTGGAATGTATCCCAAGTGATGGATGCTCCCATAATCATGGAACACATCCGATGGTGAGAGATGTCCCTACAACAGTGGGACCCATCTCAGTGTAGAGGTATTCCCTATCATAAGAAAATCCCCTCGCTGAGGTCATCCCATAATACATGGAACTTACCTCAATTTGAGTGTGTGTGAAAATGATGCTCCCAAAATCTTGGAACACATCCGAAGGATGAGATGCTCCCACAATGGTGGAACACATCTCGGTGTAGAGATATTCCCTTCCACAAGAAAATCCCTTCATTGAGATAATCTCATAATACATGAAACTCACCTCAATTTGACCGAGCATGGAGCGACCAAACTCCCCCGCAGCCTACGTATCTCTCGAGACCTCTGTCTCTCCAAAATCAGGTCAAGCGTAGTTCCCATGGCGACGAGCCATGGACACGCGTGGCAACACTCAGGAAAGGCCAAATGCCTCAGCTCCCCACACACGGGGTTTACTAATATCTCTCTCATATCCCACATTCGGGATACCCAGGTGGGCCGTGGCCACTAATCCTATGCATACATCTACCTAATCGCACTTTTTCATTAATACATTTTTTTTATACAATGATTTCCCACACTCTTGGATCCAATCCTAGGGTTGGGTGGCTCATTGTGTGTCAATTATACAAACAAGATTACAATGCAACAATAGAGACTAAAATAAAGGAAGGAGAATACTCGATCGATTCTCGAACGTCTCTACGTCCTCACTCTAAATCCAGCTTTCTGCCACCAAAGATACGCCCCCTGATTGATCCCCAAGAATCTCCGCATCCTCGTTCTTAATTTTCAGTCTCTTGCCATCTAGGATAACTATAGTAGAACGGGAAGGATATCAATGGCATACATTGATCATGGATAACCACAAGATCAGATTCAAGAAGCAAGGCTTTCCTCAAGACATAAATCTGCAGTCATGTTGATTCTCTTGGGAAGACCCAAAGAAGCAATTCAGCTCCGGTGACTGCCAATATAGGAAGCCTAATTGGTCCACAAAAGTGGCATTCTGAGCTTCAAATACTAGGTTCCATGATGCATCCGTGTTTGGTTTCTCTTGCACATATAGGATGAAATGAAATTCAGCAGTCCATCCAAGGGATCAAAGGCCAAGAGATCAAGTACGAAGATTCTACTGGCTTGAAATATTTCAGCCTATAAACAGTAGATTTAAGATACTTCTTCATGGTTACACCGAACAAATGCATCATACTTAGCTTTATACAATTTACAAACCAATTTTGTCTTGTCTCATTTATTCTTTCAACATTCATGATTGGCTCCATCATCAATATATTTAGGCAACCAATGACAACAAAACAAGTGAGTAAACTTCACAATATCACTACGTCCGGTTTTAGCTACAACTTTAGCAATCGGTTTCAGAGCACATAACCATGGACCAAAACCTCAAATAAATCTAGCTTCCGATCCGCAATAGAATCTCCATATCCTTCCAAATAAATCAATCTATCATGAAGAAATCTAATGCTTTCCACAGGTAAAGCACTGAGCAGGAATAATCATCTTGTCGCCGCTGCTTTCTTCCTTCCTTCTCTTGGCTTTTTCCTCTGATTTCACCTCTCTATTTCTTCATCTCTATTCTCCTAGCCGCAGCCCTCCTTTTGCTGCCTCTGCTACATCTTCTTCCTCTTCATACCGCCAACCCATTTCTCTCTTCTTACTCAGCCGTAATTCACTATTTTCCCCCTCACTCTCTCACTCTCTCATTCTCTCCCCCCTCTCACTTCCTCTTCTCCTTGTTCCTTCTCTCACTTTTCCCCCCAGCTTTCTTTTTGGCCTCCTCTCCCCCTCAACCTCTCTCCATCGGCCTGATATTCAGGGGAGAGAATGTAGGTAGTCAGTTGATCAGGCGGATTTTAGGGAGGTAATGTGGCTGGGTAGTTAATGGGCATGGGAGAGGAGGTGGAGGTGGTAGCACCTCCATTTCCTCTCCATGATCTCTTGTCTCCCTCTTCCCCCTCTCTTTCTCTACGTGTCTTCCTCTCTCTTGCTCTTATATATATATATATATATATATATAAAGTTCAAGCACATGGGTTGAACCGGTTTGGTCTGAACTGGTCCGGGCTAGGCCAGGAAAAAATTGGGTGTTGATAACCGATCGTTTCGAGTGTACCAGCGGAGGAGACGGAGACTTCAGACTTCCCCTCCTCTCTTGTAGATTGATGATGCATTCCGAGGGTATCACTTTGCTAGGGGTTGCATCGACAAGTTCCTAACTAAAAGCAGCAGTTAGTGTATTACGCGAGTTTATAATCGGAGGTGAAGGCTGGTAAGAATTGATGAGGACATCGACTATAGTTTTAGTTTTATTTTATTCTATTAGAGTTATGGGCCCTCCTTTTTAAACATGGATGATTGGATTATGTCTTATTTATTTTATTTGTTTCTATTATTGTGGCCCCTCATCGCCCTTTAGACATGGGATTATTTAGCTAGTTTTTGAGTTGCTTTAGGACACTATTTTCTAATTGACTTTTAAAGTTATATTTTCATTAGGATTGTAAGTCATATAAAGCTAACTTTTAATTAATGAAATTCAGATGATGATTATTCATTAAGAAAAAAAAGAAAAAAGCAAACTGCTCTCTCTCTCTCTCTCTCTCTATTTTTTTTTTTTTTGCAAGTATGTCCCTCTCATCTCTCTCAGCTGCTCACTCTCTCCTTGGATAGGTATGATTCCCTCTCCCCCCCTTTAGACGTAGGATTGTTTAGCTAGTCTTTGAGTAGCTTTAGGACTCTATTTTCTAATGGTTTTTAGAGTTGTATTTTCATTAGGATTGTAGGCCATATAAGGCTAACTTTTAATTAATGAAATTCAGATGATGATTATTTATTAAGAAAAAAAAGAAAAAAGCAAACTGCTCTCTCTCGTTTATTTTTTCTCTTTCTTTTTTTTTTGCAGATACATCCCTCTCATCTCTCTCGGCTGCTCACTCTCTCCTTGGACAGGTACAGTTTCCTCTCCCGCCCTTCTGAATCTGTGAACAGATTCTTTCTCCCTCCCCTTTCCTCTCTTATCTTCCTCTCTCCTTTCTCTTTCTTGTTACAAAATTCCCCTTTACCTGTTTGTACTTCTCTCAGCAGTGCCTCTCTTCCCCTTTCCTTTGCTGTTTTATTTTCTGGTTATTAGGAATTGATTCAAGACAACCTGCTGTAACATTGGTAGCATCCAAACCCTAGTTATTTTATTGTTCTCTTTATATTTCCCCTTTCTGTTAACCTTTATTATAGTATAATCTGCTATTGGGCTATTGTTTTCTCTAGTACATTAAGATTAATTGCAATTCCATTCTACGGAAATTCTACCATTGTGACTGCCATTGCTAGTACTTACTAACACGGCCAGCTACTTTGAAAGCATCATTGCAATTAATCCTTCATTATTAACTTTGTTTATGGATAGAATTCAACTATTTAACATTGATAGTTTGCTGTTTAATTTGCATATTTAAAGGTTTATTTAATTGCTAGGCATTTAGTCTTGTTAGTTTAGGAATTTTGATGTCTTTTGCACATTAATATTTCTTAACCTACTGTTTAATATGATCATAACATGAAACCCAATTAGCTTTTGCTTAGTTGAACATGTTACTTGGCATTATGTCATTCCTTACATATGAATATTTTAGTACTCATCTGTTGATACATATGTCATACATGTTGCTGCCCATATCAGTCCCTACCCATTATAACTTATTTCATAGTTATTTGTGTTATTTCCTCATCTTTGATTAGGTTAATTTGGTGACCCTATGTTAGCCTGCATCAGTAACACTAACTTTTCAAAACTCTTTCTCAAAATTCACAAGCAAAGAAATCCATTTCTTCTAACAAAGGTTTCTTTATTCTTCGTTTCCTGAAGTTGGGCTTTCTTTTAGACCGAGTATTCAACTCAAGATTGTTACCCTCCAGACTCCAGAATTTTCATCTACCAAATTACTCCTGGATTTTTACAATGACAAGCTAAGAATCATCCTCTCACTTTCCACCCAGCAGTTAGCCTTTAGGAGTCGATTCCCTTCTTTTATTAGTTGTTTTCATAAATCAAGACAAACCGGTAGACGACCAATATATAATGTCATACATATGGAACCAATCAAAATCGCTCATGGACAAATGAAAATGAAACCCCCTCGGAATATATAAACTTTACATTGAGCAAAAGAACTGCAATGCCACTAGACTAGGGTAAAACTATGGTGACTGCCTATACCTGACAATTAACATTATATTATTTATATACCTTGGGGAAAGGAAATCACACATGATATTAACAAAAGATAAGCTGTCCAGAGTCTACTCTCTATGTTCACTTGGATTTTAGTCCCTTCAACAACCCTGCAAAATTTCAGCACCATGTCATTAGACAAAGGCAGAGCTAATTAAGGGTATTCAATTCTGGAGTTAAAAGGGTAATCAATTCTGGAGTTAAAACTGTTATAGACCCCAAGATCTATCAGCCTTTTTTTTTTTTTTTTTTTTTTGGGATAGGTAGGCCCCAAGATCAATCAGCCTTTACTAAGCATGACTTCCTCAGACCCAGCAGAAGGAATCAAAGTCGTGAAAAGAGTCCCAGATAAAAAGCAGTGCAAAAGCCATCTTGACGTAGAAGAAACGACCGACACTCCTTCCAACTTCTTGGGGCAATTAAAATAAGAAGCACCACCATCGTGATGAAACTATCCTTCACTGTGGAACTCTGGAAGACTGGAACCAAAGCAGCTTTCCAATTTCTATTAGATTACCTACGTAATATGCCTAGGACAATTTCATCGTTTTGAGAGTTATTCTTGACAAAAAAAACTTTGACAGATCTCCTTTCCAGAAAGACGATCCGAATGCGTATTTTCTGTACAACGGTACCAGAACACCCAAAAATGACAACACTTGGAAGAATCTTTGATCTAGGAATGCGTATTCTCTGTAAAACTGTATCAGAAGACCCAAATATGACAACACTTGGAAGTATTTGTTCTGGGACATCAAAATATACTTTTAAACTCAACCGTGAAACCAAGATTGGATTTCAGCTTTCGATAAGATTAAAAAAAATACGAAATTTTGAAGCAGAAAAAGATTATTTTGGTAAATTAAATCTGTCAATGTGAGGAAGTAAAAGATTTGTACCACATCTCAATCGGCAGCACGTCTCCAGCTTTTAGCTCCTCAAAATGGCAAACTCTTCGAAGTTGAAGTTGAGGTGAGAGACTTGAAGTGATCAGAAGGAACGAAATCTTGCGGCAAGTTTGCTCTCTTCACAATTCTTCTCATGTTGTTCTGCAAGCTCTGCTCTACCAATTGCTTCACTGCCTTCTTCTCCTCGCTCATCATATCATCCTCTTCTTCACTCAAGGCTACCTTAAAATCCCTATTCTGTCCAGCCGAAGATGATGACCCCCAAATAGGCGCGGATACTGCCGCACCCATACCCCCACCATAACCCTCCGGAACCTGCTTCCCTTTGTCCACTCTCAGACAATCCAGTATTCTTGAAGCCCTCTTCTGTGCTAATGTGCTACCTAGAAGTGTCAATTCAAGCAGAGATGATACAATTCCTGCCTCGATCATGGCTTGACGATTACCGTAAGCCTTGTGGGCCATCACCATTAGAATGTAAGATGCTTTTTCCTGGCAACTTGGCGAGTCCGTCCAATTCAAAACGTCTATCAGAATCGTAAAGGCTTCGGGCGAATTGCTAACTGCTTTCCGTCCTTCCGGAGTCGAAACTAAATTGCTGAAGATTGAGAGGATTCTTTCGCTAAATTCCATGTCGCCAACAATGCTCAATAGGTAGGGGACGATGTCCGTTTCAAGAATTTGGGAAATGTTAGAACTGGAGATGGAAAGGTTATACAGAGCTCGAAGAGAATCTTGCCTTGCTTGAGGGCTGCTCTTCTTGTCCTCGTTCTTAAAGGTTTTCAGCAAGAACGGAATCGCGCCAGAGGAACCAATGATTGTTTTATTAGAGTCGAGAGCGCTCAAGCCGAGGAAATTCGCAACAATGGCTTCCGACACGGATGAGTTCGGAGAGTCGTCAGGACATTCAATTAGCTTAAGTATCTTGTGAACAGCACCAGCTTTGACTATGGCTGCTTTGTTCCTGCAAAAACAGAAGAAGAAGAAAGAGGGGTTTCCATATCTGTGAAACAGAGTAACGCATCTCTGCCTAATGACAGTATAATAAATAATTAAATAAAGAAAGAAAAAAAGAAAAAGTAATGTCTGGGAAAGTAGTTTGAGATGAAACTATAGAGTAAAAACCTATTGAACGGAAGATAAAAAGAGCATTGAAAAAATTGCTGAAATGGCGCTAACAGACTAACAATGGAACTGTTAGAAGAAACAAAATGCTAATCGACAGTCGGGAAGAGGAAGAACGTGGGAGACGCATCGCTATCAGAGAAGCTACTGTTCGATGAAGTTCAGCAGAGACTCATGATTTAACAGAGACAATATAATACAAAACGCCAAAAACAGATCTCGGAACAAAAATTCAAGGGACTAAGAACTAAAAATAGAAGAAAAAAGATATGAAGCTGGCAAGAAGGGGGAAATAAAATCAAGACAAAGTACAGCTACAAATGACAGAAGAAAATCTAAGCTGCTAAAAATGAAAAAACAACAGCAATGAACTTACGTATCGTTTCCAATCCCCAGATTGAGAAGAGCATAGAGCGAGGCGATCTGAAAATCTTGATCGTTAGAATCAAGCATTCCTACAAGAGGAGGAATCGCTCCGAGCATAGCAAGCGTCGACCTCGCCTCGGAATCTTCCTTCGCAAGTCTCCTAATATCCACAGCTGCCTCCTTCTGCAATAATACTTCTTCGAACTGCAACCTCTTACAAACTCCTTGAAGCTCCTCAAAAACCTCAACTTTCCTCCTCGTATCCACCTCCACTTCATCCACTCCCGTCTCCGACGTTTCCGATGTTTCCGACAAGTTCAAGAGTTCCAATAACTTCTCCGATCTCCTCTTTGACTCCGATCTCTTCTGCTGTTCATTCGGCTTCGGCTTCGGCTTCGGCTTCTGAACCGGCGATCCAACACCACCGTCATCTTCATCACGATGGTGTCGAGAAACACCACATCCAAGAGTACCGATGAGTTTCCGTCGAAATGCAGACCCCGAAAATGCAGTCCATAACCTGAAATTTCCTCCTCCAGAGCGGTCGAGAACCAGAGATCCGACATTGTTCCGGTGAATCTTCGCCATCCTCCTACTAGTTTCGAGGCTTGGAGTTATCTGAGACAATCAACATTGCCCTGCAGAGACAGAGAAGTCGAGAGAGAGAGAGAGAGAGAGAGAGCAATTGCCTGTGTTCTATTTATAGTTCCGAGTGACTAAGGATGAGGGATTTAGAAGAGTGAGCGAAGTACAGAAGAGCTTCATTGAGAAGCCATTTTCTGCTGCTGCTTGGAGACATACATGTGTACCAAACAGTACATCGGTACTCCTGCTCCCTCTGCTCTCCAGCTAATATTATTAAATGGTTAATTCACCCCCTTTCTCTACCACCACCAAGTTGATGTGATCAGTACCGTCCATTCAACAGTAATCAAGTGGGGTCATCGTTGAATCTAGGGTAATACTGTAATAGATTGCTCAGTCAATGCATGTCTCCCTTCATGCATGTCCTCTTATGGACACAATGACGACACACGCGTCACAATTCTGTTAGAGGATTCCGAGTTTCGGTAACCACATTAAGGCAGCGTTTGGTTTGGTAACATCATTGCAATGCGTTTTGATATGTATTCTTGTTCTTGAATCATTAAATGTGTCAAAAAAACACATAATTCATTCTACATTCTAAACCCGAAACAAAAATGATGAACTGTGACTGCTTGATCATTAATCGATATGTTAGTGTTGGTGAATCAATTCAGACGAATTAATCGGTTCGGTCTTAAAATTGACAGCGTTAGTGAGAGTCAAACCTATAAGAGTAGGGCATGGGTGAGGAGGTAATACAGAAATAGAAGGTTTTAATTGTTATTTACAATAGAGTAATAGTGATTAATTTAGGCTATTAAGGACGCTTGGGAAGACATAAACTTGTGTGGAGCAGTGTGTTTGTGACTTTTGCGTGCGTGAGAAATCCTCACTTTCACGTTTGAAGGAAGGAATCAAAAAGGCTGACTTTTGAGATGAGAATCCTATCCGTCCTGTTTCTTTATTCGGACTCTTTTTCATATAAAATTACGCCGACTGCCACTACCTTACAAATTAGGAGATCTCCGACGGTGGTCATTCATTGTCACTTGTGTTGTGTGTCGCGACTTGTGATTATTAGGACACGAATTTCTCTCACCTACCTGATCTTCTCCGGCTTATTCATCGAACGAACCAGTTGGGATATTCGACACACATATTAATACATTCTATCCACGCGCGATTGATTTTCAGACAAAGCTCATCGCGATCCAGCTGTCCATGAGATGCACTCGATTGATCAACATGTATGCCGATGCAGTTCAACCAATCCAATGAATGACTCATGTCTCACTCATCATCTCCAACCAAATCTCCAACCAAGGTTGATAAGGTGTCATACTGTTTAGGAGGGAAATCTTTTCACTTTTTAATGTGAGATTTAAGAGGTATTTAGGAGGCAATTAAAATGAAAGGAGGGCGGTTAGTCCATTTAGGTAGCGAGAAATATGGAACAACATGCATGGAGTAAAAACGGATTAAAAAGAAATGGTCAAGCATTTATGACTGAAAGGGGGGAGATCCTATTGAAGTGTTTGGACTTTGGAGGGTTTTGAAAAATGTGGGGTTGGAGTTGGAGTTGGACTTGGAAGGGACATAGGGTTATGGGCCTTATGACCTGTTTAGTGGATTTATTTTTAATTCAAATTTATTATTATATTATTTTGTAGACTTATAGATCTTTTCACTGCAATAGCCAATCAGCTCATTTGGCATTAAAAATTAGTTGAATTGAATACTCATTTTAAGGTTCTGTTTGCTGACTTGGTTGGGTTAGAATGTGGATTTTGTGAAAGGATTTCCCATAACACCAGTGTTTATTAGGGGAGGGGAATCTTTCATTCTATATGTGTTAAAAAGGATATCCAATGGACAGCCTATATGAGAATGGATCAACTATTAAATCTTGGGTGGGAATTTTTTTTATTTATTTTTTAGCTAATTTGTTTGTAAATGAATATTAAATTCTAGATTAATACCTTCTCTCAAACAGAGAAAGAAACATTAAATTATTTGAATTTTATTCATAAATATTTACGATATGCTCCATATATATGGTAATTGGGTTCATGAGATATGGTCAACAAACAAGACGAGCTGCAAGATACATCAAAGTTTCATGATTACTTTATCCCATACTAACCGTTTACTTGTAAGTATTCAATATCTTTATGAAAAATTAATCACAACAAAACGTTTCCAAAGTTGAATCCGTTTGGAATCTGACAATGTGTTCTTGTATGCCCAATAGATTGAATCCACTTGGAATCTGATAAATGCATTGATTGTGAAAAATGTGTTCATGTATGCCCAATAAATCTACATGTTGTTGATTAGAGATTGGAAACAAATATCCGAAACAAGCGGTTGTGTAATTACAGTATTAATTTTGGAATTTGTATATTTAGTGATAATTGCGTCGAGTAATGTCTAATAAATTGTTTATCAACGACCGAAGAATATGAACTTTCTACTTATGGCCGTCATGAATTAAATTATATTCAAATTACTTTAAATCAATTGCCGATGTTAGTTATTGGGGATTACACAATTCAAACAAATAAAAGTTTAACTCAAATAAAAGTAGCTAGGGGAAACTCCTTGAATCAAAACAATTACCAATTACTAAGGTTCAGTTTTGATCTAAAGGGGGAGGCTTCTTTCATTTTACTGGGTCAATAACCACAAATCCTAGCTTCTAAAAAAAAAGGCTACAAAACCCAACTACTGATTAGTGAGAATCACATCTTGATTTGGATTGAAAATTGATTCATATACCGCAATGATTTCGAAATATAGAGATAAAATTTCATCTTTCAAATTTGGATTTAGAATAGAATTTGTACAGTAATAGTATCTACATCTAAGAGTATCTATATGAATTCTCACCCCCATTAGGAACGTAAACATATTATATAAATTATATAAATATGATTATTTGAAACTACTTCCTTACTCTGAATTGCTTGGTCTCCTTTTCAATCATGAGTTCCAGTTGGGTCTTGCCGTTTCCACACTTGCAATCACTCTCGGTGCCTCGACACTGTCACCAGGCTCTCCCTCTCCTAGTCTTGGCCGTGGCTCCTCTCATGATTGTGATGGTTGTTGTCATACCCCAATTCTAATATATATTTAGAAGTGTGACCAAACTTATACTCAATTAAATGACGCCAACCCAAAACCACACTAAGCCATGTATACTTCCACCAACCCCAATCAGTTGAATGAAATGAAAAATATTAATTAGAGTAATTACAATAGTGGAAGATCATACTAAGTAAACTGAGCTATTATTGATAACCCATAAAATAACTTAAAGGGTAAATTATTCGTACCACCCCTGAGTTTGATGCTTATCATGGATGAACCTAAAAGTGACAACAATTACTCATACTACCCCCTAAACCTTTATGGACCGTTTTACCCTTATTACATTTACCAACAAAAAGATCAAAAGTCATTTTTGCCCCTTTCAAAACAGAGATACAGATAATTACAAATATACCCTTAAAACCCTTTATAGAGAATGAATCGCACGTTTTTGCCCAGTTCGTGCACTACTGTCTTCTTGACCTCTGCTCCTCTTCTCCGCCGGACTGAGGTGCTTCGATTTTCCATCAATCAGGTACTTCTCTTCTTCTACACGATTTACAGATCTTCCTCTTCTAGGTTCCTAGATAATCTAGACATCGCTATTGTACGTATTCGACAAGTCTTAGCATAGAAATTGTATGGATCCAATGCTCTCTCTTTGATCACTCTCACAGTAAGCTCCAGCCCATTGCAACGATGGTAGATTCAAAGCCCCCTCAATTGAACTGCAGTTGCCATGGAACAACCAGCAACTATTGCAGCTCCAAAGCTCCTCAATGGAATTGGGTCTTCCAGACCCATTGAATTGCCCCTAATTGAAGAACCTTTGTGCAAAATCTCAGGAATTAAGATTCGGGTAGCAGAATCATTGAGTGCAGACTCTTTACCACGAGGCCCTTGACTGCCTGCCCCGAGGCCCTTGACTGCCCCAAATGAGCCACGATGAGCAATTAACCATCATACGCTTTATTGAGATGAAATAGAAATCTGCTCGTTCAAAGAGACTCGACGGAAACCCCCTTCTCAAATTTTGGATTCATGGACTCGAAGAAACCCAATTTCCAATTAACAGCTCTCTCTCTCTCTCTCTCTCTCTCTCTCTCTCTCTCTCTCTCCTAGTCCCTACCTTCTATGTCGGCATTATCTTCTTATGTGGCTTCTAGCATGAAATCGACTAATATTTGTGCTTTTATTGCCATCCTTGGGTGAACTTATATGCCGAACTCTCCAAGCTCTATCGTCCAATTCATAAGTTGTAAGACCCGTATCGTACTAATCCGATCTTACCACCTTATCTCAGGTTTTTCTATCATGGTCAGACCAAGCGGACCAAGTGCGTGAAGAAACCACAAGGCTAGGTATGAAATTGAACCCAAAATCATCTAATTAGAAGCGTGTGATCGCACACCTAAATAGATGGGGTCGACCACACCTTAGAATAATGAGACCACTGGAGTCTGGGACATGTGGTCGATGGGTTCTGCGACCCCACGTGTGACCACACGATGTTGAACAAACTCTGTGTTTAGGAAACTTTCCTAATTTGAGGGGGACTCTTTCCTAATTAAAGTGGGACTCTATATGGAGGTTTTTCCTTTATGTAAAGGATGTTCCTTAGCCTCTCTCACTCTTTTAGAACTCAAATTAAAATTCCAAACCTAAGAGAGAAAGAGAGAAAAGAAGAGAAGGAGAAGGAGATTTGGAGAAGAAGCTTAGAGAAAGGTTTTTGCAGAGAAGAGTTGTATCTCTCTACAACAAGGTTAAGGTATGGACTTAACTCTGTAGGGTAGATCAGATAGAATAGGTTCTTTTCAAGATTGATGTGTTAAATCTAATGTAATGATTTTGGTTATGGAATTTCTAAGAAAAACCATGAGAAAATAGGTTCGAAATAATTGATAATGAGAAACTGTACATAATGGCCATAGGATAACCATAGGAAAAACCTAAGTGATGAGCCGAGGAATCGACTTAAGAAGAATTTGGATTGAGATGAAAAATTGACCAAACATCATGTGGTCGCAGCCTGTGATCGACCACAGGGTGACCAGAGGGTCGACCACAGCTATTCAGAAAGTTCCCAGGAAAGGTGTGGTCGCATAAAATGCGACCACAGGGTTCGACCACATAGTGTGTGGTCTTATATATTGCGACCACAGGGTTCGACCACACATGCGACCACACGATAACAGTAAGCATATTTTGAGACCAAACAAGGTTTTAGACTATTGTAACTTGGTAAATTTGAACCCTAACTTAAATACATTAATTGTTTAGGTTACTAATAGATTCAAAGTGACTTTCAAATCTTGGAAGAAGAACATACATCGATCAAAGGTGAGGGAACAAGACCTAAACTAATTGGATAATAATAAACTGTTTACTATATTGATTCTAATGCCATGATTGATTCTATGCTTGTATGCTTGTAATGTGCATCTAACATGTCATCCAATATTCCTGTTATTATTGTTCATATATATTTAATTCCGTTTATTTTTTAACATGATGATGATGATGATGCTAGGAATAGGCATGTAAAAGTATGTGTGTGGTTGGTGTGTTAGATGCAAGTGGAGCATCAGGGGTAGGACGTGGCATGATGGTCTTTGACCTCGTCACTCTAGCTCTATCTCTACTCAAGTTTTGCCTACTAACATCGTCGTATCGCCATTACCTTAACAGAACTATTACGTCGTAGGACATCAGGAGAGGTGGTCTCGGACCGTATGGTCTCTGACTCTGTCAGGGGGCCTTAGCTCTATCTCCATGAACGTATTGAGGGATGCTGGGATAAGGCCTTGGATACACTGTATGACATTAGGATTGGTTAGTTGCGAGCCCAGTTTGCAAGTCTTCGCCAATAGGGGCTTACGTGTTGGTATGTGTAGGGCATCAGGGGAAGTGTTGGCGGTATTTGATCCGGACACTTTAGCTCTATTTCTATTCTATGATGGGTGCATGTGGAACAACAATGGCGTTTAATCCATTGGACGGATTCACACACTCGTGTATAGAGGTGCATCGGCCACCAAGCCTTTCTAGAGCACATTGCAAACTTATAAACCAGACCAAAGATATAAATTGAATGCATGCATATGTTTGTTGTATTGTTTTGTTTACTCACTGAGCTCAAGTTAGAGAGCTGACCCTCACGCGCGCAATTCTTTTTAGTTTCTGATGTTGCAGGTGTTACAGTTGAAGATTATATGAATACGCCAACTTGTGGACATGCAACGGCTATGAGTGTGCAAGTTGTGGAGGACGAATATGGCTCGTCAAGCTAGTGTTTCAATTATGTTTACGCTTAGTGGTTAACTTTCGTATTGTGATATTTGTAATCAGTATTAATTATGTTTTGATTACTTAAAGATAACTTGTTAAATATTAATTATCACTGTAGACTCTCAGTTCATTATTAATAAGACTGAAACGATCTAAATATCTCTCTTGAGGTAAACACTACCTATTTATGTTTTATTCTGAAGGTGTCATAGCTTGAAACTCTTGATCAATTCAGGCCGATTAGCCTTTGTAATTTCTCAGTCAAACTCATTTAAAAAATTTTGGTTACTAGATTGGCAGCATTTTTGGGGAACATTGTAGCTCCAAATCAATCTGCATTTGTGCATGATAGAGGAATTTCTAATATTGTGATTATGGTTCACGAATTGTTTCATTATATGAAGCAATAGAAACGATCTAAATCTAGGTTTATGGCTATTAAATTGGACATGCAGAAGACATATGATCGCATGGAATGGGGTTTTATTGAAAATACCCTTAGTAGATTGGGCTTTGATGTAGAATGGATTAGACTTATTATGAGCTGTATAACATCTGTTTATTACACAATGATCATCAATGGTGCCGAACGTGGCTCTTTTAGACCCTCTAGGGGTATTTGCCAGGGAGACCTCCTCTCTCTTATTATTTTTTATCTTATGTACCCATGTGTAATCTTGCCTTATTAATGAACTACAAGCTCTGGGTCTCATTAAAGGGATACGAGTAAAAGGCAGGACTCAACCGATTACCCACTTACTATTTGTGGACGATTGTATTCTCTTTGCACATGTTCATTTGTAGGAAGTCTTGCATTTGAAAAATAGTCTTGATTTATATTGTCGGGCTTCAGGTCAACAAATTAATTTGGGGAAGTCTTGCCTCACATTTATCCCAAATATGCCACTTAAATTTTGTAGATGGTTTTCGCGGGTACTCAAGATTAAATATAGTGATGGTCCTGTGAAGTATTTGGGTCTTCCCCTTAACTTTGGTCATCAAAATCTTTGTTGTTTCAGGATCATTTGGAGAAGACAAACTCAAAACTACAACGATGGAAGGCAAGTTTACTTACTTGGTCTAGGAAAGAGGTACTTTTGAAATATGTAGTGTTAACAATGTCAAATTACATTTATTCACATTTCAAGCTTCCTAAACATCTACTCAATTTTCTTCAATCTGCTGCGGCTAATTTTTATTGGAGCAATGGGGGGCAGGACAGGCGGATTCGTTGGATCTCTTGAGCACGATTATGTTTGCCAAAATCTCAAGGCGGTTTGGGGCTGCATGACCCTTTTCTCCAAAACCAGGCCTTTTTGGCCAAGTTAGCTTGGCAGGTTTGGAAACATCCTACTGCCCCTTGGGTTCAATTTATTAAAGCTATTTATTACCCACATTCCACCTTTTTTCAGGCTCAATTGGGCAACAAACCTTCTTGGCTGTGGCGTAGCATATTGGAAGGTAGGAAGATACTGCATCAGGGACTTATTTAGAGGGTTGGGAACGATACTAATGTTCACATATGGGATGATTGCTGGATCCCTAATGTGATAAATCACAAAATTACATCTCCTAGACCTGAGAATACTGAGTTTCTCATGGTAGCGAACCTGATTGATGCTAACACAAAAAAAACTTGGAAGGAGGGGGTTCTGAGATCACTTTTCTCTAATTCAGAAGTGGCAGCAACTTTGTGTATACCTTTGAGTTTTACTCAAGTAGAGGACTGCCTTATTTGGCATGGTACCAAATCGAGAACATTTTCAATTAGATCTTCCTACAACATGTTAGCGCATGCTTAGCACGTTTACTTATCTTCCTTACCTTCTTCTTCAACTTCTCATGCGTGGCAACACGTACCTTCGATTGTTTGGCGTCATATTTGGCATTGTGAGACACTCCCAAAGGTCAAGCAATTCTTATGGAGATGTTGTGCCCAGCCAGGGTATTGCATCCAATGATGCTCTTTTCAGACGTCATATTCATATTGATCTGGAATGTCGGCGCTGTGGTGCAGCAAGGGAGACCATGATCACATTTTGCTGCTTTGCCCTTTCGCTCAGGCAGTGTGGTTAGGCTCTCATATGAATTTTGTGGTGCCAGAAGGAAGCAATGTTACTCTATCTCAATGGCTTTCTACCATCATTAACACTCCTTCTGTATGTAAATCTGTAGGTCGCCAGTCCTTGGCAGCTTTTATTTGTTGGTGTCTATGGAATGCTCAAAACGAGCTGTATTTTGATCATAAGTCTGCTGACCCGAAGGAGGTTGTTTTCAGAGCTGAGAAGGCTTTTTTGGAGTATCAATCGTCTATTTCTCCTTTGCCCAAAAGGGATCTGCTAGCTTCTACTCAGTCTTTGGTTGTTCCACATTGGCGTCCTCCTCCATCGGATTTCTTCAAAGTCAATTCACATGCGGCACTGAATCAGCACAGCCAAGGTAGTGGGGTGGGTTTCATTAATAGAGATTCTTGTGGTAGACCCAAATTGGCTGTGTCTCAGCCCATTGCTTTTTTATCTCCGGTGATAGGGGAAGCTTTGGCTCTATGTATGGCTCTTTCTGAAGCGTTGTCTAATGGTTATCTTAATGTGCATGTTGAGTTCGACAATCTGGAGCTTATTCGAATGCTTAATCAAGAATCTCAGGAGGATAATGTGTATCTTTTGCCCTTACTAAATGATATCAGGAGTATTGCGGGCAACGGTATTTCTGTTGTGTTTGATTATATACTAAGGAAGGCCAACCAAGTAGCTCACTCCTTGGCTTGGAGGGCGGTGACTTGTGCAGGACGAGTTGCGTAGCCCATTTCCACTCTGTGGCTTGTTTTGTTATGTGAGAACGATGCTACGTTGTATCATCCTGTTTTTTTTTTTTCAATAGAATGTTGATCTACCCAAAAAAAAAAAAAAAAAAAAAAACAAACAAACAAACAAACTCAAAGCAATTTGTTTTGCTTAACTTCAGAATCACTGGGTTGCTTCTTGTTCCTATGTTTAAACTTTCAGGCAAAATATTTTCTGGCCGGCAATCCAGGTATCTGACACCATTGTCTGCCGGCCAGCACCTGATCAAAATCCACAGATTCCACACCCTATTCACGAATTCCCTGTAATGTAACCTCCCGGTAATTTGAGGTTCCTCAGAAAACAGGATGCCGTCCTTGAACTGTAAAAATAAATACCTAATCTCCAATCCAGCAAATTGACATGATCAAACATGCAGTAACCTGATTTAGAGGGAAATCACCCAACATTCATGTTCTTAGTTTATGCTGTCAGCTGGTCAAATGAACATCTGAAGTTCCCTATAAATCTTGACGTTTCTCCCATCAAAGAATAATGTTTCAAATGTCTACAGCAGGTAAAGTATCTCCAAACTTAAAACCTAAATAAATAAAAATCTAAAGCAGGCACAATTCCTGAAAAAAGTTGAAATTACAATGAAAATCAACATTATTTCACGAGCCAGAAGGACTAGTAGAAAGAAAGTGATGTTTTCACCACCAACCTCATCTTTTATCTCAAAATTTGATCATTTTCACATACAATCTCAGTTTCCTACTATACTAATTACACCTGAGATCTACTGATGTATACATTTAGTCATGAACCAATTGATAGTAGAAACAACAATTGTAACAAAGAAAAAAAATCATGAAACGAATTTCACCCCACAAAAATAATTGACATTACTCAATTTGAACTTCTCAGAAGTAGCTTGATTGATCTTGCAAGAGATTAAGATGGGCCAAAATCTTAGCAATTGTTGATTTTAAGGTTGGAGATCCCTTTTGAGCTAGCTCAATAAGAACCACTTGAGCAGGTTCCCCATACTGCACTCTATTATCCGCTATTCGAAAAATCCTTTCTAATATCCAAAGTGCTTTCTTTTGGGCCTTTACATTTCCTAATTCAAGAACTCTCAAGAGGCCACGAATGCCGGATGCTTTGGCAATGAACTTACTGCCATTTTCCCATATCTCATCACGCATGATAGTTGAAAGGGCATCGAGGACAGCTTCATCTGCCTCTCTGTCTTCACCTTCCAAAATTTGGAATAGTGGTAAGAGAGCACCAGCCTTGACAAGACAAAACGTGCTTTTGACAAAGCAGTATCCCTCATGAACTTCACAAAATGCATCTCCAGAGGAAGGCATACAATGCCACCTCAATGCTCTGGATTTGCTAAGGGAAAGTGTATTCTGTGACAGCTGAGTTAACGAAGTCGCAGCTCTACTTTTGGCAGTAGGGGACCCAATTGAGAGCAGCTTTACAAGCCAAGGGATCACTCCATATTCTGCAGCTAGTTGCTGAAGTTTCTTGTCTGATGGAACCGTAAAACGAATCAATATAGCTGCAGTGCTCTCAACTAACCATCTCCTTGTGGGTGTTGCAGTTGGGGTGCATACACCCAGCAATGAAAGCAGAATGTCCAACAAATGTGTCCTTTTGAGAAAATCTGTTGCTTTTTTGTTGCCAACAGGGATGTTGCTCAATAAACCAACAGCAGCAGCTTTTTCATCCTCAGACACTGATTCTGAAACAATATTTACTATAAAATTGAGATGGATCTCTTCCAGTTGTTCAGATAACTCTCCTGGAGAATCTTTAGATAGATTGTATAGTAAATTCAAAGCAACTGTTCTGATTACTGTATTTCTGTCAGTTAGGAAGGGTAGGAGAAGCTGAACTGCACCATTTTCCTTCATCTTGGATTTAACCTTGGATGCATTGGAGTGGCTGGCAATACCATTGAGTGCTCTTAAGATGTTACACTGAATTACTGGGCTGGACAAGTTTAGAAGTGGGAGCATCTGTTGTGCTACATCTTGGTTCACAAGAATAGATTCAGACTGAGCAATACTGGCAAGTATGGCTGAAGCTGGTTCTCGAAGTGTCATGAGCACAGAAGTGACGGAAAAAAGGAGCTGGAGCAGAGCCGTTACAATGCCTGAATTAATCAAAAGCTGAACATTTTGAGTCAAATTAGACAGATTCTGCAGGGCACCCAGAGCAGAGATCTTAGGTTCAAGTTTTTCAGAAGTAAACATTTTGACAAGGGGTTCAATTGCTCCTCCTTCACCAAGAACAGCTCTACTCTGGTCTGTTAGCTCCATCCTTGAAAGTGCTGTTGCCATAAGAATCTTACTCATACCGGAACCTAAAATGAACAGTATAGCCCATATAGCTAAATCAGACAAATGAATAATTTTTGTAATACGAGCTTAGGCAGCAAAGGACTTTGCATCCATTTCCAATATTTAACTGTCAAGATAATGAGAACACATTAATTACAGTATTGGGACCTCACAAGCCTAGCTGACAAAAATGATGATGGTGCTACGCATACACGTCAGTTCCCTATTGCACAACAGCCAATGGGTGGTGGAAAGGAGAAAATGATCTTTTTTCAGTAAAAAGTGATCAATGTCTTCAGAAAAAACCCGTAGAAACAGTAAAGATTTGTCGAGTTTACAGACATAAACCAAAGAAAAGTAAATTGAACCTATATGGAGTTGGACAGAGTCTCTACTAGCATCAGTGTTTGAACACATAACTAAGCTACTTGGTTTTTAATCCCAACCTCAATGTTGCAAGTTCAAACTAAGATATTCTTTTTCTTTTTCTTTTTCTTTTTTTTTTTTGGGGGGGGGGGGTAGGTAAGTTCAAAGTTCAAACCAAGATTACTTAACAATCAACAGAAAAATATAAAAGATATATTCATAGTTTTAAGGAGGGCAATATAAATGGCAGGTGCAACAACACTCAGACTGTAGAAAGCTCAAGGGAAAGTGGGTTTTTTCATTGGTGTTCATTGAGTTCAAAACATGTTATGAGATACTTTATCCTGCCCTAAGCTATAAGTGTTCTTGTATAAATTTTGAAGCCTAAAATTAGGGCAAACTTTAAAATGGAAAATTTGCACCCTTCTCAATCTTATTTAATTCTTGTGAAGCCAAAAGTTAACAGAATACCGTAATAAGATAGGCATGCTGAAGAGGAATAACAAAGACTTTGCCAGTTGTAAGGCCTTCTGCTCCTTAAGAACATAGTAGTGTCTCCAAATATCCATGTACATAAACCGATGTGGTTCAAAAGAGATTCCAGCACAAGTATTCACGCCGGAATATCCCAAATCCTAGTCTAAGACATTAAATAAGTAGCTTAATGGGTTAAATAGATCATTGCTGGGAATTTTTATGTTTTCTAGTGTAATGAACCTATTTTGAAAGCACATATGTGAGGGATAATGGGCCCATACGAATTTAATTAGTTAGTTGTATCTAGTCCTCTAAAGTTGCAAAATTTTGGGATGTCAATAGGTTAATAGAGTTAATTTCATTTCTAGTACAGCAAGACCTAGAAAATGTAAATTTCCTTGAATATCTCGAATTTAAAAAAAAAATGAAATGAAATTGGTCTATACATTCTTCTGTGAGAAACAAAGCTGCAGTAAGAAGCTGTTCATGATGTGAAGCTGGGGTTGATCGGTGAGATGGTGGTCGAGGCTTAGATGGGATGTCCAACTCATATCCTTCTTTTTTTAGTTCTTTTTTTTTCATTGTAAAAATAAAACTAAAAATAAAAAAGAGTTGGATTTTTTTTTTTTCCTGTTATCAACTCTATCTTTGTCGTTCATGT
This sequence comes from Protea cynaroides, assembly GCA_028583415.1. NCBI lineage: Eukaryota > Viridiplantae > Streptophyta > Magnoliopsida > Proteales > Proteaceae > Protea > Protea cynaroides. The sequence goes on along the minus strand of CM053276.1, from coordinate 76,123,867 downwards.
TGCAGCAATTGAGCTCCCACTGGTTCTTCCCTGGCTCCAGATAGATTCTGCATTATAGGCATTTTGGATCCAAAGCAAACACTGGGACATAAACCCCAAATCCATATTTTGTGCATTTTAGCAGGGTGATCACAATTCATATGATATTAAACAAGTTAACAACGGAACCGGGGAAAAAATAGATGCAAGAGTTGAAAAATGCTTAATAAGTACCTGCCCTTAGATATTCAATTAAAGGCTTGAAGTATCCTGCCTCTGCCATATGAAGAACATTCTGGGTATTGTTTGACAAAACCTTCAACAATTTCGCTGCATCCTGTGAAGAATGAAGGTCGCAACCATTGTGCACAGCAACCAACATAAGAATACAACCTCGTATTCTGCCGAGCCTCCGACGGACCGCTGGGACCTCTGAGAGAGCCAGCAAGAGCCCAACAGCTACCCGACGCTCTTCAACATCCTGAGTCAAAGAGCGCACCAACATCGACAAGGATCCAACATCCACCATTTTCCCCTGTACACAAAGTAGCAGTGTAAGATGCCAAAATAAATTATAGCCAAATCGCAAAATTAAGAACAAATACATAAGTAATATTAACTTATATTTACCTTATTTTCATTGTTCTCCACTGCAAAATTCTTCAGTATTGAAATTATAGTTAACCGATCATTCTCCTTAACAGAAGCCAATCGGTTCAAAAGAATGGGAATAATACCTTCATCATTAACCCATTCATTCTGAATCATCTTCTCGCTAATCAGTGATATTAATCCAGAAAGGGCAAGCCTGAATTCTTCATCATTTCCATATTTAAGGTGCAGTGCAATATTGTCAATGTCAAGAATGGCTTTTCTCTCATCTTCCCCATTCACTTCCAGGTTATTAACAAACTTCAATTCATGGTCAGTGCTTGCTTTGAACCTCACACTCATCATTTCTTGACTTAAAGTTCCAAACTTTTCTTTGATTTCAACCGACACATCAAGGCTTGCCAAAAGCACAAGGCCTAGACATCTACCAAGATCATGAATAATGTCCTCAACCTGTTTAGTTGGTGTTCTTGAATCGGAAGCTTTGATTACAGACCTAGCACGCCTAAGCTCATTTTCAAGTGACTCAACCGCCTTTTGAATGGTCAGTGTGTCCATGACTGTGCTATTATCGCTTAAATCATTAAGAATGGGTGAGAATTTTTCTACAAAAAGTGCGAATTCTGTAAAAATCTCTGGTTCAGTTTCAGAATCCTTGGCAAGCGAAGCAACCTCATCAGTCAACCGAAGTAACTCTGACAGGAGTTCTGCAAAGGTTCTAGAATTTGTTTGATGCATCTCTGATCTTGATGTCTCTATCCCAGCCTTCACAAATAATGAGAAAAGACGGTTAGTAGAACGTCAAGTTGAAGGGTAAGAAGGATGGAAGGAGAAGAAAAAAAAAATTTCTTCGTGTTCATGTGTGTGTGTGTGGGGGGGGGGGGGGGGGCATGTGGAGGGGGTGGAGCTTACAGGTCATTCTTCTGTTACCTGGAGAAAGAAATGAAACGCAACTCACAGTTGCATTTTCCACATCTTCTCCTCTTCTGGTTCTGCTGCTTTTGCACATGCCATAGAGCTTTTTGAAGACTTGTATTGTTATTTGTTGCACACCAACCTCGAAACTTCTTCTAGTAAGGGGGGATTGCAAACATAGGCTACCAAATAAATTTCTGTTTTTTTATTCCCAAAAGAAATTTGGAATTTTTGTCTTAATTATATTATATTCTCTGGTAAGTGAATTTATTGGATGAGTATCTACTCATTTTGTTCCTACAACTCTTGTATATGTTTCAACTTTTTGAATATTCGAACCTGAAAATAAAGGAAAGTGACCATTTGTAATGTGCTGACAATCCCATAACTGATCATATTTGAGCTATGCTGGAATTCTTCTATTGATCATGGTTGTCATCTAGCTACTTCTTACTACACAGTTCAAAAGGAGGGTGGAAGAAAGTAACTCTTCTATAAAAAGATTTGGGAAAGACCACAATCAACTTCGTTTACAAGGAAATTAAATTTTTTTAGACCGACTTCCATTGTCAAGGTAAGACCATTATGAAATAGCAATTTTATTCAACCTACTACAAAACTTGTCAGAATTGCATACTCATTAGTAAAACCCTAATAAAATAGTGATTTTATTCATCCTAATATAAACTTATCAGAATTGCGTACTCCTATTTTTCATCAGGTACCGAAAGGCGCACTCATGAATAACTGAATTATTAGCATTTGACACCAACTTACGCATTTAATTTCCAGGAGTGTTTTCAGCTCTGCAGATATCTATATAACTTTTAAAATAGATTCTAGAAATATTAATGAAAACTAATTAATAGGAAAATAACTCAAAATAGGGTTATTCATTGGAATGGTAGATAAGAAACACACAGAACAGATTCATAAGCATCAAACAGTTCCTTAAAGGATGGACAAAGAATCAAAATAAATGTACTAATATCATGTTAACCACATATTTTCTTAAGTAAGGGGAGCGGAGATTCTCCAGGTCAGCATTTTGAGTTCAAAAAGTAACAGAGTAGTCCAACAAAGAACTAATTCTGAGAGGAGGAAACATAAGAAACACCCAAAGCCCTAACTATGCTGGAATATAAGCAGTATGACTAGCTTCGTAAATTTGTAATTGAGCATTCATCAAGGGCTGTTTTTTTTCTAAACACAACCACTTTGGTCAAGCCGCTTCCCTAGAAATGTACAATATTTTTCCTAAATATTTCTCCCACATTTACAAACTGATGTGCACCCTTGCCATTGAATAATTGTAACTGTCTATCTAGGTCAGAACATAGCACATTCATGAAGTTAAATTTGATGATCAACTAAAGTTGTCCAGCCAAGCCACTTTTTTTTTTTTTTTTTTTTAAATGGAGTCTCTCACATGGATTGGACCCCCCCGGAAAAAAAAAAAGAAAAAAAAGAAAGAAAACACCCTGCGTGTAACAACAGATCAAACTGACTAACATGTTCATTTGCTCAATTTAGGCACGTAGGAGTCTCAGGATCACCCAATGTATCTTTCTAGGCATTGAATTTCAAAATCTTAAAATAGAATTACAAAAAACTCATTAGGAGAATGAATGGAAATTAATACTAAGAGCTACATAGGATCTCAAAGGATATAATCGGACTAAGTGACCATATCTTATAAGTATGTATGAGAACAATTTAGAAAGGTAAGGGGGTAATGATCAAGATAAAGTGAACCCAGTCTGATTTTAAATCCATGCTCACACAAACCAGGCTCCAACTAAAATCTTGAATAATTCAGGTTTAGGTCAGGTTAGTTTGGGTTAGAACTACTTTTCCATCGCTACAATGACACATTAATTTTTGAATAATAGACAAACCCATTGCTGCCAAGGTGAGGCATGCAATAAAGAGCCTCATTTCCCTCACATAGTCAACCAAAAAAGGTTAAAAACGGAAGGACCATCAAAAGGAACTATACCAGGATGACAGAATCCCATCTTGCCAATAAGTATATCTTCAGACATTACTAAAATGGTAAAATCTTTGAAAAGAGAGAACCAGAGGCAGAGGTCAACCCTAAGCAGAGAAGCTACTCAAAAAGCAGGTTGGATATGGTCATCACTCTTGAAAGTGTAATCACTATTACTTTAATTCTTCAAATAAAGATAACTGATGTAGGACAACCTAAAGACTAAGGCTCCCCACAATACAACAACATTAATCAATTAGGTTCAATTAGGGCTGTCTAGTTCAGGTCGGCAGCAGCAAACATGAAATGCATATAAGAGGTGGACAGCAATACAAATTAGCAATGAGCAATATAAATTTTGGGTTATATGTCTTCAACTTAGCAATATTCATTAGGGTGCTACAGTAGTTCAACAATAGGCAGCATTCAATCAAGTACTCATGTGCAATAACTTTCTAGAACCCAAAAAAAAATGTGACGCTAACCCATTAATAAAGTGGTAGCCAACATTCATATAAAATGGAATCAGAAACGACTCAATGTAAAGGAAGAAGAAGTGTGGACCTGAATGGAGTTGTAACAGGGAATGAAATTTCCATAAATGCAGAAAGGTGTCTATGAGAATCTGCTGTCCAGCAGTACAGCCACAACAAACAGGGGGGAGGGAGGAGGGGATGGAAAGGAGAAATAACCTACAGCATAACCAGAAGTAAACTAGGGTTGTATGAGGGAAAGGGGAGTGACTTACATATGTATATGAAGAACAAGAAGTAGGGAGGAAAGGGAAAGGGGGATAGGGCAGAATTTGAGTGCAGGGAAAAGGAAGAAGAAGAGAAGGTCAGAGAGGAGGGAGAGATTTACACAATAGAGCAGTCCTCATCATTTTTCATTCATCCATAATTTCTGTTACAACTTCCAAACTTAGCATTTTGAGGGGATGAACAGTAATACGAGAACAGTAAATTGGTTACAAGAGGTATTTATAACTACCTCAACAACAAAAACTAAAAAAATGGCTAAAAACTGACACGGTGGGGAGAAACTATGCTGTCACAATATGAACATGAAACTCTCTCCTCAAAAAGGCCACTAGTTCAAAAATAGAATTACATAAACAGAAACAGAAATAGAAAACTTTAAAAAAAAGAAAAGAAAAAAGAAAGAAGCAAAATCACAAGTGGCTGTGATGTCCTCACAATTCTCCCTGGCTTCGAAGAATTTACCTATGGTGAATAAATGCTCGTGTAGTACTCAAGCATAGTCGGGTTGAGTTGTTGTAGCTATTTGATAGAAACCCATGTGCAGTCAATCTCAGGTTGTCCGTGCAACCTGATTTAAGAACTCTCAAGAACTGCCAATGCATGTCGAATTAACTCTCTCATCAAGGATATCTTTAATTTCCTCAACTCGCTGATCAAATTAGGGTATGGGAGGAGTAAAAGTAGCAGTAAAGGAAGTAGGCTCGGAAGCAGAGGCATCAACAGTAAAAGGAAAGGCATCAAGAACATATATTTTTCTCAAGTTATGTCTGCTCCTTGGAGAGCCACTGTTTTATTAGTTTGTTCGGGTCTATGAAGATAGACTATATCAATCGCACATGATGCAAATGCTCGTGTTGGAGACTAATACCTCTTTGCTCGTGGAAGAGTCTACTATTATTACCAGTTGCACAAGATGCAACCCTGCACATGATGCAGTTTATCTGGTTCATAACTACCAAAGCTGCTATTATGATTGATGCACCTGCCTATGATGATTGAGGATACCTGCCTTCTGTGAGAAGCGTCTGTGATGGTTATTATTCTCTACCACATATCCTGTTCGTTGATTGTTTTACAGTCCTATTGTGTTTACAATTCTATACAATCCTATTGTAATTAGATCTCCTATTAGTATATGGACTCCTAATTATTTTATTAGTTTGCTTTATTAGTTTTATTTACCAATTAGGCTTGTTAGTTTCTTTTTCCTATTTGGAGTTTATTTTGTCTTTAGTTTGTGACTAGCATAGTTGTCAAGGCGTCGCCTAGGCGACGCTTAGGCGTCCGGGCGGTTTATACAAGCCTGGGCGCCTTGTGTACATGAGAAAGGCGGTCGCCCAGGGTGCCTGGGCATCGCCTAGGCGACGCCTAGGTCGCCATTCTGGGCGGCCGTCTTTTTCTCATATTTTTCCTTGATCTTTGAATTTTATTTAGGAGATTTATTAGGCCAGACAGGAACAACATTTATCAGGCAGTACTTATTTATGAGTAATATCATTCATTTACTTAAGATATTATTCATAAATAAGCAAATACCCCCTATTTGAATCCAATAAAAATAGTCTAAAATTCGAATTTCAAAAGGATAAAAAGTCAACCCCCCAGTTCAAGAACAAAAACCATATTTTTGGGTGCGAGGGCGATTTTCAACTTTTAAATGCTAGGCTTTTTTCTAAATATAAAAATTCTATAAATCTTATTATAATAAATCATCACTAAAAACCAAGAGTGCGCCAAAATAATCTTTTGCTTTGATGCCCAAAAAATAATTTACGTTCAGACGACTTTAAACAACATTCCCGTATTCCAAACAAGGTTTGACCGGAGTGTAACTCCTTCATTATAACTTGGATTCAAGCAATCTCGGATTTGTTGGAAAGCTGATTATGCTAGCTTTGCAATGAATTCGAGATTGCTTGAATACGAACTATATTAAAGGAGTTACGCTTCGATCAAATTCGTTAAAAGTACGCAAATGTTAGTCATAAATAATTGTTTACTTAACTCTAAACACAATCCCAGGTCTTAGTGTACACTAGCAAACTTGGGTCCACACCACATATTAATTAAGTTATGTCTTAAATGTTGATTATTTATGTAGAATGTTGCATATATATAAACATTAATATGTTAGAAATAAAAAAATGCACTGGGAACGCTAGGCGCCCGGGATGGCCCCATACGCCTTGGATCGCCTTGTCGCCTTGACAACTATGGTGACTAGGACTCTGACTTGTAAAATTTTAGATCCTATAGATCTTATCTAATAGTTGTTTTCTATTTTCTATAAATACAAGCTACAAGGAGAAGAGCATATACACATTCTCTTTCCTTTACACATTGACTCTCTCTCCACCTTCTCTCTCTTATTTTTTTAATTTTGTTACATGGTATCAAAGCGGGTGCCATTTTGAGAGTCGTTTAGAGGTCTCTATTCTGGTGTGCAGCCACCATAGCCACCATTGTTGCATCTGATCTCTTTCTATCTTTTTTCACCTTCCATTATTCAAGTGTTCCCGTTTCAAGCTTTCAAATTCAAATCTGGTATTGGTTTAGTTTTTCTTCAATTAGATTTGAAATCAATTCAAAGTTCCACCATTATCGATTTCAGTTTTGGTTTTAAATCCTAGTCATTAATTGCTTTCAATTTCTGGTTCTGCTTAACATTAAAATCTCGATATCAGTTACTATTAATAAATTCTGACTGGGATGTTATTGTCTATCGGTTTCACATTCAATTCTGGTTTTAATTCCTTGCCTAGTAATCAACTGCTATTATTTCCTATCAAAGTCCCTTACGTATTGCATATCAACCCCAAACCAGATCAACAATAACTCTCGGTTTTCCATTCCTCCATGGAATTCGATTTCAGTTTTATACATCCATAGCGGTACAATATTCCATATGATTGTTGAATTGCATTAATAAGTTGATTTGTTCATTAAATTCTGCAATCAATTTGCCTTGATAAGTTTTCCTAGTCCCAAGTCCCACAAGGAAACTCTTCTAGTTTAACATCCAACCATTGGATCATACACTGCTGTATTGTTTTCTATTTTAAAGAATTCTATCATCTTAAGGACTTCTTGATATCTCTCATATGCACCATTAGATTGACATCATCTTTTGATATTCCGCATGAGTCATTGCTGTTTACATGAATACCAATTCTGGTTGACAACAGTTGGTTGGATTTTGACTTTTGACTTTTGTCAAAAAAATAAAAAATAAAAAACCTTGACTTGTTACCTTATCCTAGTCCCACTAGGACTTCACCATATTTCTTAATTCGACCGTTGGATGGTTTTGAAATTTAAATATCCTACTATTGATGTGTCCGGCCATAATTTGTCCACGTGGAATGTTCTACATGAGGGGGTGATTATATATATATATATATATATATATATATATATATATATATATACACACACTCAAGTTTATTGAAGAGTGCTTAGCCTACTACTACATGCTTGTATTGGGAGCCTACTACAGTTGCATGTGATGCAACTTACTGTATACTCGTGTTGAAAGCTTAGCTTACTACTACATGCTCGTGTTGGGAGCCTACCACAGTTGCACGTAATGCATCCAACCTCTACTACCTGCAGTCTACCTACTTGTTGCTTACACGTGATACAACCTCTACTACCTACAGCCTACCCACTTGTTACACGTGATACAACCTACTATTTTTGCTCATGTTGGAACCACTACTATCACTGCTTGGTGTCTACTCTATTGCTGATGCTACTTCTGCTTAGCTCATAGTGACCTATACTATGCTGCTATTGCTGCTTGGTTTATAGTAACCTATACTATGCTGCTTTACTACTACTGTTGTTGTTGCTTCCGTTGATACATTGGTTCAAGGTGAAGCTTGTGCTGCTGTTGTTGCTTAGGTCACAGTGACTGATACTCTGCTACTTATTGCTACTACTGCTACTTTTGTTGATACATTGTTTCAAGCTAAAGCTCTCTTTGTTGTTGTTACTTCCATTGCTACATTGTTTCAAGCTGAAGCTCAAACATTCTCTTGTACTCCACTTGAGGGGGGTGTTAAACTGCACTGCAGTCCACACGATAGGACCTACTCACAGTCCTCATTGTGTGAGACTCTTTGACCTGCACAGTTGGTGTAAGACTCTTGGATTACAATTGCTGAGTCGGAATAGGACTCTCCAGTCCTATTGTTTTTACGGTTCTTTACAGTCCTATTGTAATTAAATGTCCTATTCGTATATGGACTCCTAATTAGTTTATTAGTTTGTTTTATTAGTTTCCTTTACCAATTAGACTTGTTAGTTTCCTTTTCCTATTTGGAGTTTACTTTGTCTTTAGTTTTTTACTAGGATTCTGACTTGTAGAGTCCTAGATCCTATCTAATAGCTGTCTTCTATTTTCTATAAATATAAGCTACAAGGAGAGGAACGCATACCTTCTCTCTTTCCTTTACACATTGATTCTCTCTATCTTCAATCATTTTTTTTTCTATTTTGTCATAATGGCAAAGTGGTGATATATAAGGCAAAACTGTAATTAAAAAGAAGCTCAGAAGAATCTAATTTTTAGTAGGGTAAGAAAAACAGACCCTTAGGACAGAATAGGACAAAGCTGGAAACAAAATATTAACTCAAGGGCAAATCTGGAAAGGAAATTATGAAAGAGGATCAATTAAAAAAAAATTTAAGGACCAAGGAGTTTTCTAAAATTTATAATAAAATGACCGTCTAATAGCAATTAAGGTGGACTCTTCTTCTTTAACCTTACGATAGAACAGGAAGCGGAAGACTAAAGCTGTTTTCGAATGGAAGAACTTCCACAGGCATCTGATGGGTTTGAAATTTCAAATGAAGGCTCACAACACTCAGAGCTATTGTTTCCAACCCATATTAAAGCCAACTGATGAGGGCAATCTTTGATGGAGTCGAAGGAGTAAAAGAAATCTGGAGTTGCAGTAGAAAAATAAAAGCTCGATCTGAAGCGTCGGGACCAAATTACTCACGATCGAGTTGCAGTAGAAAAACTCTCGACCTACAGTAGGAAAATAAACTCTTGATCTGCAGCAGAAAACCCAATCATAATCTGCTGGCTGAAATAAAACTAGATCTGCAGGCAACCTAGCTGGAAACCTTTTCAGATATTGAATAACTTGCTGAAACTACGAGAGGTGGAAACAGTAGAGCAGGATTTCTTTAGGCAGCAGGAGATTGAAGCATCTTCTGAATCGAATCAGTGGCAAATCGCAATAGCAGTATATATTGGTAATAATCAGCAGATAAATATTCAGGTATGATTTTCATAGACATTCATCACCTTCATCGAAACCCTAGTTCTTCTTCTTCTACGAACTAGGGTTTCATCACAAACCAGAAACCCAAATACGACTCTCAAACCAGCAGTTGTAGAATCCCAAGTAAAGATCAACCACTGCTCTGATACCATGTAACAATTTATCTAAGAAGAAAAACAAATAACCAAAAACCACAAAAAAAGAAGATAAGAAGTAGAAGAGAGGAAGAGAATCAATTATTAGAAAAGAGGAGTCGAGTGTTAGTTCGCTCTCCTCATACAACCTTTATATATATCAGCAACATTATTATAGAGACAATAAAGATTAAAGAAACTTTCCTAAATCAGAAAGAAAAGAAAAAGAATCCTAATCAATAAGGAAACAATATAAAAGCTATTGTGGAAACAAATCCACTATTACAATAAATAATAAATGGAAATAACTAATAGAAGCAAGACCATATGTAGCACCGATAGTGGGACTCACAACCTCCTATATCGTTAACACTAACACCCCCCCCTCTCAAGCTGGAGCATGGGGGAATGTAAGAGCTAGAGCTTGAAACAATGTATCAACAGAAGCAGCAATAGCAGCAATAGTAATAAAGCAACATAGTATAAGTTACTGTGAACCAAGCAGCAACAACATAGTATAGGTTTTTTTTGGGTAAGTACAATACAGTATAAGTTACTATGAACCAAGCAGCAACAACACAGTATAGGTTACTGTGAACCAAGCAACAACAATAATACAGTTGATGACACAATAAACCAAGCAGCAACAACAACACAGTATAGGTCACTATGAAACCAAGTAGAAGTAGCATCAGCAATAGAGCAGATACCAAGCAGCAACAGTAGCACAATGCAGGTCACTGTGAACCAAGTAGTAGAGATTGCATCAGATGCAGGTAGTAGAGGATGCATCAGGTAATAGAAACAGCAATGTTGATCCGTAGTAGTAGACAGATAATGTAAAAATGATTAAGCAACGAAAACGAGATTCCCAAGCTCGGATTTACAAGATTGGTGAAGAACAAGCTATCTTAGAGTGGCTCTCTCGGATAAATCTCCTTAAAAAGAGTCAAGGATCCTCTTTCGGTGGAGAAGGGTGGGTATTTATAGAGGAGAAACCTAGCTCATCCTCTTGGCGTCATAATGCCTCAAATTTCGGTCAAACCATTGGCTATTGAGTGTGAATCAAGCAAAATGATCAATGGCTCAAAAAGAGTAAAAAAAAAAAAACCCTAAATGGATCAAATCTGTATTCAGTCCGTGTTGAAGTGTTTGATGATCCCTAGAGGTTGCTATGTAAAGGATAGAGTCCATCTAGTGAAAATTTGGGAGAATTGAGTCTTCAAAGAAGAGTTTCCAAAAAGATGGAGTTCTTCCCGATCGACACTTGTTACAGGATTGTCGACATCAACGAAGGGTTGATCAACCCTCGGTCGTTGTCGATAATACTAGAGTCAGGGTCGATGACTATGTTTGCCACTTAAAGACCTAAGGCCGAGCCCTTGGTCTAAACTTGGTTCTTTATGGGCCTTAGGACACTGGTTCATGAGGGAACAGGGCCATTGCTCTTAAACTTGTAATGGTCATAACTTCGGATTCTAAACTTTGATTGAGACAATTTTGTTACGGATTCATTCAAAGCTCTTAGCTAGTACTAGGTCACTATGACACTACACCGCACTGGGAAAATTTGACTTTTTGGATTGACTGGGTCAACCATAGTCAGAGGTATTTTGGTAGTTTTGACCATTACAGTTAAGTATCTAGGGAATGACTCTCAGCGAGGTCTGGAGCCCTGTTGGCTCCTAGGTCCCAAAAATAGGTTCTAAACCTGGTAGAACGGGGGACTTTTATGGTCTCCCCAAGGCTGTATAGGGGTGTGACAAAATGAGATGTCTACACCAGGCCCAGCCTATGGGCTGAAAAGTCTAGACCAGCAGGCCCTGAAATTTGCAAGCGGACTTTGGGTGGCTCGGGCTGTCGGGCAAAACTCGCACCATTAATTTTGGATATTGTAAACCGGAAAGTTTCTTAAAAATGCATAAACTATTGAAGGGCTTGGCCTTAACTTGAAACTTATGCCCCAATCCAACCTACGACTTTGATAAACAAGTTTAAAAAAAAAAAGGCAACCCAACTCAATATCCTTATACGAAAAACTTTACCCAATATTCTATAATGAAGACACAATAAATAATGGAAAAAGGACACCAAAAAAAATTCATCTAAAATTATGACACCTCTGCATTTCTGCTTGGATTAATCTGGAAACTGTTCAGTTCCAATCAAAAAGTATTTCATATTAAACACACTACGCAGGTAAAATTCCTGTAAAATAAGCTCACTAGACATATACTATAGACTTTCAGAGTTGCAGTGGCTTGGTTTGTCTCCCATGCCTGACATCTTGCTTAACTAAATAACAAAATACCATGGATGAAGACACAACAAAGAAGGTAAAATCATAAACGCTACAATGCTAATGGATAAGGAATAAAAATGCCCAAGCATGTTATAAAGATTAAATTTAGATTTTTCATCACGGTTTTGATCTTCCTGCAGCCATTTTTTCTCTCTTCACATGCCTAGCTCTAGAGTTCTCTCCTTCAGCTTTGAATCTCATTCATTAACAACAAAAGGGATTTAATTTGATCAAAATTCTTCTTAAGACAACATTTGATGTTAAGACAAAAAACTACAAGTTTCTCCCAGAAAGAAATCTAATAGTGAATCAAGGTTGTAATCATAGTTGTCAAGGTGTCGCGGTGCCTAAGCGGCCTTGTGAAGCCTTGGAAAATTAGGCACCTTGGTTGCCTAGGCGCCCCGTCAGGCCTCCAATGCCTTGGTTCGCCTTGGCGCCTTGACAACTATGGTTGTAAGGTCAGTAGAACATGCCAACATATTATGAAAGCCCCATTAACTCACATTCCAAATCTGTTCAGCTACTTGTAAGGCCATTTTCTTTATTGACCAATACAAATAAACATGCCAACATATTATCAGAATCCAACTGATTCACATTCCAAATCTTGTCCAACTATTTGGAAGCAATTCATTGAATCGACAGTTATATATGAATTTAAATTGAAACCAAAAATATCTAGTCCTAATCAATATCAAGACCAAGCTTCATTGGAGTATATTATTGAAAATTGTACCCAAGGAAACTTTTATTCAAAGGTTAAGGTAGTTATATGTCCATTTCATCTCAAGGGAGACATTCAGGAGCAAGAACAAACAGTGTAAGCTGTACTTTTAAAGTAACATGGAACCTTATAAAAATTCATAATCAATAACATAAAGTACCTTAAGAATCCACTGGTATTTGTTGGAACATCTTTTCAAATAAACTGGTTCAATTCACCAAGAACTCAGGCTTCCTCATTAACAGCAGATACTGCCTAAACTCTACATCAAACAGAGATCCCTTTTAAGCATATTGAAACAGAGCAGATCAAAGAGAACTATCAGTAAACATCCGACAGATGTACAAAGATGTACCTTGTTCAAGCAGGAATATCTATACTAAATATCTAAGAATTTTCAAAAGCCAATTTTGGCCCGATTTCATTAGTTGCACCCGTAAAGAATAAAAAAAATTAATTAATCAACATGAGAATCCTTAGGCCATAAGTCACTGAACATGAATTTGTATTGAATTCTACGACACAAACTAAACATGTTTCCCTGATCTCAAAAATGACTGTATCTGATAAAAATAGAAATTATAAGAGGATAACAGGATACCTTATAATTTCAGCAGTGGCTCATCTTACACCAGAGAAGACTTCAACAGACCTTGACCTTGTCACTGATACTCCAAAGCCTTCTCTAAGTCTCATGTCTCAAGATAAAGCAACAAAAGCCCAAGACCTCATATGACTAAATGCCTTACCAACAAAAAATCCAACCTTCAAACCAAAACCCAGTCTCCCTCAAGAAACCCAGGAACCAATAAGGCAATAAATAAGGAGCGATGGTTCTTAAAACTCTTCCCTTTTCCTCTTATGTTTTTCTGTTGCTTTTGCTTGGTGGGCTTGCTTTTCCGAACCTAAAAAGATGATGGGTTTTGTCTCTTGTATCTGCAAGAAATAGCGTTTTGTTGGTTGTAAGGTTGTGGATGACGAAATATTCTTTTCAGTATCCGTCGTCTTTGACGCGTTGAACCTTTTATCTTCTTCCATCGAAGACGAAGTCTCTCTCTCTGCAAGTCTTCGTCAGCCTCCCTAGTCCCTTCCAAGGGGCAACGGCTTTTCAATGCCCAATGTATGAACCAGAACAATGGATTCCCACTCCAACGTTGTGGGGATTTTTTTTTTTTTTTTTTTAATAAAATAAATATAAGAGAGTGATAGAAATTATCCTTATGTTTTGGGTATAAATATGGGACCAAACCAAATCGAGAACAAGGAATTGGATTAGAACTGACCCACTGGAGAGCCGTTCCATCCATTAGTTTATTGGAACAATTCTGGGAATAGATTTTGGAATCCATTGCTTGTTAGACGGGACTTGAGACAGATCTCCTAATGGGTCCAAAACTGAAAGACTAATTTAGATTTGTTTAAGACAGAAATTATTATAACTGTTTTAATGATATATATAAAGTTATAATCATATGAAACAAACTTTTGTTTGGTTGATGTTTTGAGTGAAGTAATAAAGATTGATATTTCCTTTTTGGTCATTTGGGTTTAACTATTTAAATGTATTTTGATGATTTAGGTTGTAAAGTGGGGTTGAAAAATATTTATTTGAATGATTTAGAAAATTTGTATTTGGATTTGATTTAATTTATAATTGTGTGGGTTTAGGTTTTTTAAAGATCCTATATATTATTTCTATAGGGAAAACCCTAAGTAAGATTAGAGCAAAGGGGATGAAGTGAAGAGAGAGGTGTAAAGTTTTCTTGTAATAAATAAATTCTCTGATTCTCTAAGGTGGAAAAAGGCATTCCGGAGTTGGTGATGAACCACGGTAAATTCTTGTATTGTGCGTTTACTCGATCTTCGTATCTTTTTCTCTTGTTTACGCTTTCATCTCTAACAAGAACGTCTCAATGCACGACGCTCCAGCCATTGCAGGGTCTAGAGAGGGGCAGAATGTACACAACGATACTTGACCAATATGGACTGATATTGACTGACATGTGACCAATACAAAAAATATATGCCACATCAACATATGGTCGATACCCGTATCCAATATCGATACTCATTCCCATGGCCTAAATCCATGCTAACCAAGGCAGGTCAACGCTGATCTAACCATCCGTGACTTCTGAGGAATTTTTTTTTTTTTGGGTGATTGGTTTTGCAAATATGTAAACAGTTTTGACAAATAGACCTTTCTATACATGGGCCCACCATGTATAAGGGCCTTCCCGGTTCCCACTCAACCAAACGTGCAAGAGAATGTGTGAAAGGTAGTACCAACCATATCCATATGATAACCAAATCTGAGTCATCCAAAATCTCCAAATGCAGTGATAACAGTAATAACTCCTAAACTCCCGCAAGTGATTGAATATCAGATATTGTAACTGAAGATAATGGAAAATGGAAATCATCTCCTGGTTGAAAACATGGCATTTTTTCATTCTTCAATCCTTCCTCATGTTCAAGTTTGGACATTAAAGCACCCAACATAAGTATAACATTTGGGGTATATTACTGTATTAGCTTGGCTTTGGAAAATTGGCTTTTGTTCTTCTGTAAACATTTCAGATGATCTTCAAAATGATTTACTGAAGAATTGGGTCTGGTTCTTCAGTAAGCATTTGGGGTGATCCAAGGATTTCCAACCTATAGAGAATTTCAAATACCCATATTCGGCTCCTACACTTATCTAGGAATTGGAATCTTCCAGTTTGAATAGGCTCTCTTCCCATATGATATTGTTCAACAGATTGTGCTTGTTAAATCCTCATATGCGGCTCTTTATTTTTTATAGTTTTGATTGGTTATAAAGGAATTAAAGAGAAGAGAAGTTAAATTTTTAAACTTTAAAAAAGAAAATTTTAAAGTCAATAAAGCACGTGCTATTACATAACTATTTAACTAACTCCAAATTATTCTATATTTGATTATTGATTTACACATTACTTTCACCCAAATCCCTTGCATTTGACAAAAAGAAAATTACAGCTAAACACTATTATTACTGAATATCATAAAAAATTAGAAATTTCAACAAAAAAAAAAAAAGAGGAGACTTTAGGTCTCGTTACCGAGGGCCTCGTTTCAAAAGAAAAAAAATAAAAATGTGAATGCTTTATCGGGATTGACTGGTAAAATGCCTAAAGCCAGAAGCGATCTTCGAAAAAGTTTGCTTATCGAAGAAGGCCTATTGTTGTTTTAGTTAATTCATACCATCATGTTAAGTAATGACAATAAAAATTTTTTTTTAAGTTTGAAAATTTTTACTTATCTACCTTTTAATTTCCCATGAAACCAAATTGAGCTTATAGGAAAACCTCTTTTCCCTGGCACCTTTTATGGAAAGATGACTTGCATCCAAAGTTCAAAATTTTTTTTTCGAAATGCCTAATTGCGATAGAAAAAAGTAATTTGAAACAAAATGAAACAATCACAAAGCGCAAAGATTAGCGTGGTTCGGCAAAATTTCCTACCTACCTTTTATGGTCAAACGAAAATTATTTCACTATTAATAGAGAATATCATTACAATCATTTGTCCTCAAGTCTCATCAAACAGAGAATGTCATCACTATAAATTTAAAGCAAAACCTATACAAATAAATATACCAAAACGCTCATATAGCCCTAAAAAAAATTTCCTCAGAGAAAAGTAGTCCCCCAAACCCCAAGATGAACCCTCTGTTCTTTGAGGCTCCAGTAAAAAGCTACTACATAGGTGGGCCAATTCCTCCGTGTCTCAAGCTCTCAGTCCTCAGACCCTTGGGTCGAACAGGCTTTTAACACCCCTTCAGAATTATCCCACAAACCTTGCATGGACTCCCAATTCTTCGAGACTCCAGTAACAAAGCCACCACGCAAGGTGGGGCAATTCCTCCGTGTCTCAAGCCCTCCCTCCCTTATGCAGCTCTTTCTTGACTTGTTTTGTAACTACGCAAGAACTATTTTTCACACTACTTGGGATATCAAAAGGAATTTTTTTTTATCTACATCGGCTATTAAAATGTACTTTTCTGGTAAGACCGTAACCAGGCTTTCTTCCTTGATTAATTGCGAAATCCATTAGGACTTCTTCAAGTAATTTCAAGATGGTTTGGTTTTATTTTACCGAACCCTCACCTTTTCCAAGAAAATCTGAGCCATGAAAAAAAAAAAAAAAACCCTTCTGATGCTCATATGGCTTTGTTTGATTGCAAGGGGAATTAAAGACAAAAGAAATGAAAATTTTTAACTTAAAAAAAAAAACTTTTATAACGAATACAACACTGCTATCACATTATGATGTAAACAATTCCAAATCATTCCATATTTAATTATTTAACTTACATTTTACTTTGCATCCAAATCCCTTCCATTTTAAAAGAAAAGTAAAATTTACATCGTACAATTATCATTACTAAATATGCTAAGAAATTTAGATATTTTATACAATTATGTTAGGTTACAATTATAAAAAATTTCCCCTCCCTTCCTTTCCCCTTCAATACCCCTTGTAATTTAATCCCCTTTGCAACCAAATAAAATGTACATGATCACAGAACAATCACACGAAGCAGGCTGGGCTGCAATCTTTTGTATTAATGGCAATAATTGTTTTTATATCTTATGACTTTGGCTTATGGACCCACAGAAGCGGAATGAAGAGCTGTCGAGGAAAGCCTCAAAGATGCAATGTTGAAGCGTGGGCTGATTCTAGTCTCTTTCCAAAAAATGGTTTACGGATTGATTGTTTTATGGAGTGGCCTGACATTGACTTTAATTCTGTTCTTACTTAAGAATGTTGCCGCTTCCCAGAGACAGTTTGCAACTTAATACTCATAATTTAGCTAGAACAGCTATGACCTCTAAATGTTCAGCTATCAAAAATGGAACTTTTTAACAATATTTGTAACGTTTAATTTTCACTCAAAAAAAAAAAAGTACAGGATTTTCCCATCTAACAGCTCAGAGAAAAGAGACCATGCTTAGGGCAGCAAAAGAGCACAATTCCAGTACAATGTGATTTGCGCAACTGGCCTGTAAGAAGGATATGACACTATGATGCTGCGGCAAAGGATGGTACTTGACATAATGGTAAGACTGCATGCATTAACTCCCTCCACAGATCCCACAATGGGGAAACCTAGTGCGCTAGGTCCGTCCCATGCTATGATGCTGTGGCAAACTTACTAAGAAATCCCAAATCAAATAGACTAGTGAAAATTCAAGCAGAGGGTAAGAGAAGGGTGCGGCTCGTCTCAAGTTGAACAGTCCCTCAAATTAGAGATTAGCTGGAATCAGTCCACACGCATACCAACACATTAGTATATGTGGTGAACTCTAACCACCGGATCACGGCTGGAGGGACTGCTCAACTTGAGATGAGCTCCTTCTGGTAGGAGAAGCAATCATTATAACAAGGCTGATCCACCAAAACAACTTGATTTTTCTAGCATTCACTTCAGCTTTCAGTTATAAACCTAAATCCCATTCATCTTAAATATTTGCACTACAATAACGAGAACTACATTTTCTCCATTCTAGCTATCAAGTACAGCCAAAAATGAAAAGTTCAAAACTTTCTGATCAGAGCGCTCCCTCAAACAATAAAAGGGGAAAAATAAAAGTAAAAATGCCTACTGACTCCAGGTTAAAAAAAAAAAAAAAAAAACTCACATATCATAGCTTCATACTGCTTAATGTGACTTCACATACTCCTGGACGATATTAAGACCCTCAGATTCTTCCCCATAATCCTGCAAATCAGTAAGAAGGCAGGAAACCATATGGAAAAAAGATATCAGATGAATCCCAATCCAGAAATAAGTGACAATCAACTTCATTATATGTGTTACTCACCTTCACAACAACACAGGAGCAACCAACTACCTTTCTTGCCTTGCCCTCTGAATCAATCTTACACAACTACATAAGAGAGAGAGAACCAATTAATGAGACCATTCATAGTTTTAAGAGTAATGAACTACTATGGGGGTTATGCAAACTGGCACGAATTTTTACACGTGTCCCCAAACGGGTTCAAACACCCATCCATGGCATCCCAACTCACAAAGGAAATCTCTCCACAGAGTCAAATTGACACGGTAACCAAATCTTCTGGCATAGACTACATCCCAGATCAACACACTCAACTGACCTAATCAATGTCCTAAAGAACAAGAATGTTAGATGGGCAAAGTGCTCTGATCTCTCCCAAGTGCCTTAATTCCATGCCCCAGTTTTTTTCACTGGTGACTTTGTGATTGTGGAAAAAGTTTCTTCTCAGAAAGAGCAGATTGATTTTTAATGGCTCACAGAAATATTAACTGGATTGTACTTACCCCAGCCCATTCACCAAGAGTCTTAGCACTTGGAACTGATATCAAGCTCACATTGTGGTCTGCACAAAGGGCTCTGACCAGTTTAACATAATCTGGCTGGTTACAGTCTTCTGCCACTACACAGAGTTGTGCAGCATGCTTCTCAATCACTTTGGCACCTTCATGGAGCCCTCGAGCAAGGCCCCCATGTGCCTGTGATTTCTTCAACACAAGTTGCAAAGCCGTCATTATATCCATGGGCTCACCAATAGCTGGAGCAGGCTTTTCAACTGCTGCTGCTGCAACCTCTTCGCTGGAAATGTAAATGGATAAAAGTAAAAACTATGCCTTTTAACAATATTAACTAGCCTTACTAAATATAGAGAATAGAAATAAAGTATAAGGAGGTGAAAATAAATGATCAGTTAGTCTTATGCTTTAAACACATCATTCTTCTCAAAAAAAAAAAAAACCGTTCTTGCCAAAGCTAGGAGGACTAATTTATTCGCAATTCGCAAAGTTTTAATTCTCAAGTCATGGTTACGATAAATTTGCTTAACACATTTCTGATGACTTACCAAAACAACACACTACAAGAAAATCGAATGCCTATGGGCAAAAAATAAAAAAATAAAAAACATTTTTGTGTCTGCAATGCCTGGAGATTTTCTGTAGACACCCTGCAGATTTCAAGGGCTTGCTCAGATGTTATGCCTTGGCAACGCACCAGCTTGCTCTCGCATCCCTGCCCCAGGCCTTTTGCTCTTATAGAGTAAAAGGTAGCCAGCCCTTCGTCAAGGCCCATGAATCCGCTAGACATCTCAACTGCGAGATAGGGGGTTTTTTTAGAACCGATTCAACAACAGAGGCTGACACTGATGAAGCGGAATTGGAACAGAAGGTTGATGTCTTTTTGTTAAAAATTTAAACAAACCTAGAGAAAAAAGCCCATGTTACAGGCAAGTTTTAGGCACAATACTAGACAGAGAGATCAATCTGCTACACTTTGGACCTTGCAAAGAGAAAACAGGTTTTTTCCTCTTACTTTCCCTCATTTGCAGAGCAAAGAAAGCAGGCTTACCCAGATACCACTAACCTTGGGAAACCAAAAGAGCTACCAAAGGAAAGGGATGCAGTCTCTCCTTTGGCCTTTGGAGAGAAGAGGGCAGAAAAGAAAAAGTCCTCTGCAAAAATAGCCAATAGAAAGGGTGATGTGGTATTTTAGACCATCGGATTTCTCAAAAATGGTTTGGATTGCCATATAAAAAATTGAAGACTCAAATTCAATCATGTACCCTCCCATGTATCAAATACACACCCTTTCAGCAATCTGTAAGCCTACTACATAGACCCAGGTTTTTCAATGCTTTGCTTTTGCCACTTGGCCAATTCCATTTGGCACGACAGTTGAAATGTGAGCAGGGGACAATGTGTTTTACATGCCCAAAAACTTTTAGACCCATATGAACTGCCATGTGGCAGGGCTGGTTCACACTCCAGAGATACCCTCTAGATTTCATATGGACCCAAAAAAATACCACTCCCATATAAATAATGCTACCAATAAGTTCTTTTCCGGTTCCCAACACTGGATACAACCAATCATTCAGGCCATAGTGTATTCCAAATGGCCCTACCATCTTTTGCGTTCACATCCATGAATGGATTCATTCCCAAATCCCCAGACCACCTCCTTAAAACACATGTTAACAGTATACTTCTCAAGCATGTAAAATCTTTTCTTCAATCAGAAATTTCACCATCCCTCTAGGAAGGCTGAGGTCTGAGGGGACAATGTCCTGTTATTTCTTTATGTCCAATATGCATTGCAATGTGTTTGATTGCCAAGGAAAAAAACAAAAGGAGCAAAACTTAATTGGAAAATAACCATAAATGAGAGTTCAACAACTAATGTTCTAGAACAAGGTCAGAACCATGCTATAGAAACCCAACAGAAACAACGGCAAATAAATTATTAATTATGATATCAAAACATAATTATCAACAGGTTCAAACAATAGCAAGAAGCAATCACATACCCCGACATTTTTGCAGTTGAAATTCGGATCTAAGTCTCCTTCCTGCGCCTGAAGCAAAAGGAAACGAATCAGGTTAAGGAAAAAAAAAAAGAAGTGAAAACGGAAAATTCAACTTAAAAAAAAAAAAGGAAAAAGAAAAAGAAAAGATTACACATGCTGCCGCAAACAAAGAATTCAACTAACAAATTATCGTGGACAAAATAGTCGACCTTCATTACCAGATAAAACACTAAAACCTTCTTAAAAGTGCAGTTATATAACGACACAACGAACAAAGACCAAACGAGCTTTCTAGAAAGATGGGTAGATATCCGCTTTAGTAATTCAGAGTCACAACACACAAAATACACACACACAACTCTCTCTCTCCCTCCCTCCTTCTCCCTCATCTTCTCTCTCAATCCCATGTTTAAATTTTGAGTTGCACAGTTTATTCAATTTGACAGAGAAACGCTTTCATTATCGTTTTCTTCCTAAAATCTAAAGCATTTAAATACATAAATCTTTCAAAGCAAACTGAGGTAACTGAATTTTCCACCCCAACATCAAGGGATAAAAGAAAAAGAGAACAACGAGTACACAATTATCTAACAAGGTAGAAGATAAGTTCGATAGAAATCCAAAATCTAAAAAACAGTTAAAGGGCAAAATCGCACAGTTACACGGTTGTGAAGAGGGAAATCTTAGGATAGATAGTAGGAGAAACTGACAATTCAAGAGCAGAAGCTGTGTAAGAAAAAAAGCAGACGGCGATCAGTACTCACTCACCTGTCGTGATGAGGTAGCGAGCGCTCTATTCCCTGAGTTCGTGGCGGGGAGAAATGCATAACGAAATGTATTCTTATATCCTAGCCCGTAATAGAAGAAAACCTAAAACCCTAATTAGTTGTGAAGTTACAAAAATTTCCTTCTAACTCTGGAAAATTACCAACACGACCATTAGGCCCATTAACGAGTGGACCCATTCATGGGCCAGAATTTAAGCCCGGTCCAATCCGTATTTTGGCCACTTTCCGAGTTCAGATCCGTCTGATATCTGGTCCATTACTTATAATTGATGACGATGATGTAAATCACTAGCCCTATATAATGTTTAGGTTTTTGTATTATATAATCATAAATACATATGGAAGAGGGATTTATATGTTAACGGAGTATATTTTAGCAGGTAAAATGGGATTACAGGAAAGACTAGTAGCAGATCACTTGTAGGAGAGAGAAAAAAACCCCAGATTTCAATGAAGAGAGATAGAGATAGAAGTACACACCACTAGTGTATATATCATTTGGAGAAAGTTTGGCTGGTCTGCCTCTCAGTTAAGGAGGGCATGGTCCGAAGCATCTCACCTTCAACAAGGTGCAAAGCCCCCATCCCTATGTATTTAAAATTCTCATAATATCCTCCCCTTTATCTAGCCACCTATTGATGTCGTACGATGCCCGCCCTCTCCAATGTTGCTTAGATGCTACGAGAGGAAGAAAAGACTTCACGTGGATAGGTTGGAGAACCCCGAAACCACTCCAACGCTCAAGTAAGTAAGGGATGAAACAGTTATGAACTCGGGGAAGGAAAACCAAGTTCAAAGATTTTAGTGGGAGCGGTTCTTGATAGAATTAAGGAAAGAGAGTGCGAGAGTTCTTATAGATGTGAAGTGTCCACCCGTATATGAATGAACTGGGGAGTATTTATAGATGTTGGAGTGGTCCTGAGGTTGAAGAATGCATGCAAAAAGTAGTTGAGGTGGCATTTTCCCAGCATTTGCATGTCTTTGACATGGCCTTGACCTTTTTCAGCTCCTCCACGTGGCAACTTAGTGGGACACGATTTCGCCTACCTCCAGGTGTCATTACATTAAGATACTTAAGCATGCAGATTAACCGCTGTAGAATTTGCTAAGACGGCGAGAGTAGGCTTAGGCACGTGGGTTAGCACATGGCACCACGTCCTAGGCATGATTATGTGTGCTGAGTGGAGAGCCGCGTGCGAGTTGGCTATCCTTAAGACACGTCAACACTTGGGTTGTCTTACTCTTCCAGTGACAGTTGTCATGCGGTGTGACTCTGAGTTGGAACTCAGCTCCTCTTTAAAGTCAGGGACGGTATTGGTAGTCGGATATGCTCCTTGCTCTTTTGCCCAGTCGGATTAACCCACTCAGCCTCTAGCCACGTGTCAGTCTGTTGCTAACTTTGTACTCATTAGGTTGCCCCTTGCTCTTTCTAGTCCGTAGGGATCGAGAGAGCAAATGTGCTTTTTCGTCTTGAGCCGAAGTGGTTGTTGGGTCGCCTTTTTGTTGACTCACGAGAGTGAGCCACGCGTCCCTCTTCCTGTTTGATTTTTTGAACGTTGTCGCTCGTCGTCATTACAAGTTTTTCCTGATGCGACGCTGAATGCCAAGGTGTCACCACATGGCGAGTGTTTCCTTGGCTTTGTCAAAGTAACGGTTTGTCTTCAAAAAGTCATTTCTTGGACCTGAGGAGCGGGTGTATAAATACTCGTCTCCTCTTACTTTTTCACTTCTTACTCTACAGCTTATTTTCATTCCTGCTCTGTGAGTCTGTCCATGAAGCTTCTTCCTTATATTCTTTCGAAAAAGTTCTTCCTGCGTCCGCGTCTTCCAAAAGTAAGTTCTTCATTTATCTCTTATCAAGGTAGGTTTAAGAAGCTGTCCATTCTAGGTTCTAGGGAAAAAAAGAAAGAGACCCTCGTTAAGAGTTTGGGTCAGTAGGGATGTCAGACTTTGATTCAAATGATGTCGTGGTAGTGGTACTTGTCACACCCCAAAACCAAATCGCTTTGGTGGGACCAGATTCCCTGCAGTGCAAGTATATCCATATCCAGGATCACATTGCTGTGTTCACTCACAAACCATCTAACCATTCACATTTATAAATAATGATCAAGAATCAAAGATAATAACTAATATGGTGAAATCATATATATCAAGAATAAAGCTGAGAACTAATGTGATAATTACATACTAGAAGTTTATCCATTTGAAATCAAAACATAAAATGAAGCTAACACATAATCAAATACTAGCCTAGCTATCAAGGGTCAATCTTGCCCGAAGAGATTAAATAACTAACTAAGCTAACTACATCAAGCAAAATCCTGTCCATGGTCCATAGAGATAGTCTTCACATTCGCATGTAGTATCATGTGATTCTTTTTTAGATTTTTCACCTTCTGTCATAGCAATAGGATCAAAAGCATCAACAATACCTGCAACACAGTCTAAAAATATGTATGTATAAAGGGGTGAGCAAACCACAGACTCAGTGAGGAAATCAGCACATACAAGTGCTCAAATGCATTAATACATTATTAGTGGTTTGGTCTATGAACAAGCATGCACTGTACACACCAAGCACATGAATGAACTCTCAAGCAAGGGTGAGGTGAATGACTCACAATTGTTCACTCCGCATGTGATCCATTTCCTAAAGAATGAAGATAAATACCAAAAGTTATGTCAAGATACCTACCAACATTCCCCCAAGATAGGTTTTGTCTTGGCGTCCAATCCTGAGCCTCAACATACTTCTTTGAATAAACTTCCAATCCATCGGGAAGAGCACTTTAAACATACATCATCCCTATGTTTCGTTATGGAAACACTAGAGGAAGGTCGCAGACCCCATATCCGATTCACCCCCATCAATGGCTGGACCTCTTGTATATAAGCCTATGCCAATACCTAAACCCCTATTGTCAACGGTTGCGAGTTACCTGATGTTATAACCTAACCATTTACATTACTAATGCAGATACCCATACCCTAACTTATAGACCAGGATGAATTGTCCTATTCTAGCTATCTGGATCCACTAAGATATAAACATATGCCAAACAATTATGTTACCACAATCCCAGATGTTATCAAATCAAATATATAAATATTATGCAAGAATGCGTGGCAATTATAACAAATATTGGATGGCATGTTATCAAACAAGATTTAATCCATAAACATAGCACACACATGGGAAACAGTAAAATAAGTCAAGCTAATCCCGTCACCTGTGATGGTGAGCTATATATTACTCTGATGTAGACAAAACGGTTGCAATGGATACATGATTAATACTTTGAATTGTTTGTTTATACTTTAGATAGGTCTAGGGTATCCTTATTACTCTTAGGGTAATGTCCTAGGATCAATTGGTTAGGTCTCAGGGTTAATGGTTGAAGAAACTAAACAAAATACAGTTACTGTCATTGTGTGGTCAATGGGTGTGGTCAATCAGGCACCTTTTATCGACCTGACAGTGGTTTTCATTTGGTTTGTTTAATTTAGGTTGCAGAGGCTTGTGCCTCACAATGTTGTGGGATCACATATCAGGGGTTGAGTCCTTTCCTATAGATTATACACATGTATGGTTATCGACTGTAAATGCCGGTTATGCAACTGTACGTGTCTACCCTCTTAGGAAGGCATTTCTATTGAATTCAAAACTTTATATGGTCCATAACATGTATCTTAAGGTGTCAGGTGAGTATACTAAGTCAGAGGAATCATCAATGGCCTAATGGAGGCAAAACAGAGAGGGAACACCTCTCTGTGATCGTGTGGTCGATCACCTTGTGTGGTCAACCAAGCACATTTGGTCAACCTATCCTGTTAATCGGACAGTCACAAAGAGCTTGAACTTTGCATCTTTTGATCTGATCTCTCTGGTCCATCACCTACAATGCTTCCAGAAGATCAATAAGGGTTTCTAAATTATTGGGGAATGATTCCCATCATTGGTTTAGGGTTTTAACCTCATAATTCGAATAAAAATCATACCTTTACATCGAGTGGTCAAATTTGGTTAACATTCATGATTTTGACCGTAGTGACCATTAATGGCTGAGGGAGAATGGTTCCCATATTACCAGAGGTTAAGGATGCCCTCTAAGGTCGAGGGTTTGATAGTCTAACAATTAGAATATGATTTTGTTACTTACCTAGGAGCTGTTTTCTTTAGTTCGAGATTGAGAAGCTTGGGGGAGGACCTTCAATGGGGTTTTCCTTCCTTCTTCTTCGTTCAACCTTCTCCTAGAGATCTTTCTCCAAAACTTGCATAAGAACTTTGTAAAGCTCACACACAAAGGGTTTTTGGGTGTTTTAATAGAGGGAGATCAAGAGTTTGAATTGGACTCCAACTCTTACCCTTAATCCTACCTTTGATCAATTATGTTCAAAAGAGGTATCTTAAGTCCAATTGGCAACTCTATACCTTTAAGGATTTGTCACACGTTTTGGGACATCGAAGAGAGGTTGGATACGAATGGAGCCAAGCCCAAATGATTAAACATGAAATTGGCCCGATTCTGTAATCGTATGGCCGACCAAGTCGTTATGTCCACCTGATCGATCGACCTCATGGCCTAATTGATTCAGATTGGCCATGCATCAAATGATTCAACATTTTAACAGATTTTTAGTGGTTCCGACATGTCATAGGCTTGATTCGAGTCTTACTTGAGATCCGTTATGCTTCTAAATCGGTACGGATGCTCGAGTCGTGTCGGTGGTAAGAGCTGTTACGTGGCCAAAGTTTAAATTAGCCTAAAATTTTGGGTGCGAGTCGTATAGTATCACCTAATTCATCTCAGGGTAGAGCTAAGGTTAGAGGCTCGGAGCACCTAATTAGGGTTTCGAGAAAATGTCTAAACCTATAGAGGTTAGTCAGAAGCTTGTCTTCTCTAAGCATTGGGTAGCTTTAAAGATTGAAAGTAAGGTTACTATGGCTGTCTTTGAAATTTTTTGAAGAGCGTACCAAATACCTGAGACTGGTGAGAAAAGAGTACCAACTCCATCAGAAAGGGCCAACTTGTGGTCATACACCAAGTCGATGGTGCACGAGGATATGTTCAAGTCCAGGTTTAGGATTCTATGAGGACAATGGTGAGGAAATTTATCATTTAGACCTTCGGATTTTCCTGAAAAATGTGGATCATCGACTTTTACCTTTGATCTTGTTCATCCATGCTGATGGATGGTAAAGATTTGGAGTTGCCACTTAGATTAATGTCTAGGACCTCAAATGTAGTCTCATCATAAGATAAGATTTCTATTGACTTATGACCCAATATATCGGCTTTGGTCTATTAGAGAATGGATAAACATTTAAGGTACTATTTGGGAAGATGTTAGGCACCCAAAGCTGCCCGGTCTGCAAATCAACCTCTTATATGACTTTAATTTCCTTAAACTCTATGTTCTTGACATTTGATTAGTCAATAGATGACTAGGGCTCATGGGGGATCCTATACCAAGTTGCTAAGTTCTTCTAACCTATGGTTCAGTCAAACATGTTAGAAAATAAATAAAATACAGTACAGTGAACCAAACCGAAGATGGTTCGGTGATGGACTGAATTTGAGACGTCCATCTCAAATTGCCTAATGTATTCCATCTTGGAAATCAAGCCCATAACGTAGTTTGAACAGATTATTTATTAAAGCTTATGGATGTAATTTATGCTTGAGCTTTATAAGATTCAATGTTTAAGTTGAGATTTACGCTTGATGAATGGATGAGATTCAATCTGGATGGTCTATATAGACTAGGAGTACCGTACTTAGAGATTCTTCCAAATTGCCTACGTATTCTAGTGGTCCTAGAAATCAAGTACAATGTAGTTCGTTGTAGGGTGGCTTGTGGATATGATTATGGACATGGGATATGGGTTAAGGATAACATAAGAAGACTAAGATATGGTACCGTACTTGGAGAGTCCCTTAAGTTGCCTACGTATTTTAGAGGTCCTAGAAATCAGGTACAACGTAGTTTGTTGTTTGGTTGATTGTTTTGACCCATCTAGGTTAAAAGATGATAGTCTCAGGGACTAAGGTAGGTAGATTGTAAGACCCGTATCAAACTAACCGGTCTTACCACCTTGTACCAGGTCAACCTATCATGGTCGAGCCAAGTGGACCAAGTGTGTGAAGGAAATCACAAGACCAGGTATGAAATTGACCAAAAATAATAAAATTGAGGGTAGGGTCGCATGCCTAAACAGGTAGGGTCGACCCCACTGTGAGGACAAAGATGGAAATCTTTAGAAGTCGCCACCTAGATTTAGGTCTAGGACCTTAGAAATGTGAAATCTCACCCCAAGGTAAGACTTCGATTGACTCATGACCCTTAGATTGGAATTCTGGTCCATCAGAGATTAGGTAAGCGTCAGGTTACGATTATGGGAAGGGGTTAGGCACCCAAACCGCCCGATCGAAATCGGTCTCTTATACCTTTCCTATGCTAGACTCTATTTGTTAAACCAAACCAAACCAAGTGGTTTGATATCATTGAACCGAATCTGTATCCATCAAATTGCCTACGTATCACGAAATTATTCTGAAAATCAGGTTCACCATCGTAGTTCATGTGTGATTAAAGTTTATGGATGTGATTTATGCTTGTGCATGATTAAGTTTATTGTTCAAGTTGAAGTTTATGCTTGAAAGATTGAGAAATCCTATGGGTTAGGATCTGGATAGTCCATGTGGACTGATAGATAGTCCTAGTGGATCTAAGAATAACCCTATTTGGGTCAAAATATGAATAACCCTATCTGGGTTGGAATGTGGATAACCCTATCTGGGTTGAAATGTGGATAAATATCCTAGTGGATCTATGGATAGTCCAAGTGGACTAAGGTGTGGATCCGAATTTGGGTTTCTCCCAAATAGCCTACGTATCCTAGGGTTTGCCCTAGGAATCAGAATCCACGTAGTTCGAAATTTGGGTGGATATCCTAGTGGATCTATGGATAGTCCGAGTGGACTAAGGTATGGATAACCCTATTTGGGTTAAAATATGGGGGATATCCTAGTGGATCTATGGATAGTCCGAGTGGACTAAATTGTGGATCCGAATTTGGGTTTCTCCCAAATGGCCTACGTATCCTAGGGTTTGACCTAGGAATCAGAATCCGCGTAGCTCGGGACTCTAGGTTGAAATGGTTGAGTATCCTAGTGGATCTATGGATAGTCCGAGTGGACTAAGGTATGGATCCGAATTTAGGTTTCTCTCAAATAGCCTACGTATCCTAGGGTTTGCCTTAGGAATCAGAATCCACGTAGTTCGAAATTTGGGTGGATATCCTAGTGGATCTATGGATGTCCGAGTGGACTAAGGTATGGATAACCCTATTTGGGTTAAAATATGGGGGATATCCTAGTGGATCTATGGATAGTCTGAGTGGACTAAATTGTGGATCCGAATTTGGGTTTCTCCCAAATGGCCTACGTATCCTAGGGTTTGACCTAGGAATCAGAATCCGCGTAGTTCGGGTTGGATAACCTGTTCTAGGTTAATGATTGAGAACCTATTCTAGGTTTAGGGTTTAGAACCTATTCTAGGTTTAGGGTTTACCGAGGGGCAAATCGTCCTAAATTACCCTTTTCATTATGAATTCTAATTTTGAAAGGTTTGGCAAAGAATTCTCTTTCTTTATTAAGGTTTTATTATTCCCATTATGCCCATCCCAAGAATGTGGGTGCCTAAATGCACGTCCCCATGCCTAGATTGCCCATTATGCCCATCCCAAGAATGTGGGTGCCTAAATGCACGTCCCCATGCCTAGATTGTCTTCTAGAAGTGTGCAGATATGGCAGTTTGACTAGGGTGTTGCATAAAATAAGTTATTGCCAAAAAATAGAATATTCTATCTAAATATGGCACATAAAACATTTATGGCAAGAAATTCACATACAGTAAGATTGTTTAAAAATCTTTCAAATATGACATGTATTGCAAATAAGGCAAGAGCCTATATGGCATGATCTAGTAGGCTATCTTCTAAGCATGGCAAGACCCTAATTGCTATTTTCTTTCCATATTTAGGGTTTTCTACCCTAATTGCTATTTTCTTTCCATTTTAGGGTTTTCTACCCTAATTGCTGCATTCTTTCCATTTTTTAAGGTTTCCAACCCTAATTATTATTTTCTTTCCATTTTAGGGTTTTCTACCCTAATTGCTATTTTCTTTCCATTTTAGGGTTTTCTACCCTAATCGCTATTTTCTTTCCATTTTTTAGGATTTTCTACCCTAATTGTTATTTTCTTTCCATTTTAGGGTTTTCTACCCTAATTATTACTTTATTTCCATTTTTTAGGGTTTTCTACCCTAATTGTTATTTTCTTTTCATTTTAGGATTTTCTACCCTAATTGTTATTTTATTTCTATTTTTTAGGGTTTTCTACCTTAATTATGACAATAAGCA